>JAVGWX010000021.1:31604170-31844170 GCA_036924085.1 Ariolimax columbianus | reverse complement strand
GATTCGTGAAACAGCAAGACGGAACTCACATCAAAAGTACACTAAACAATAATTATTTCCATCGTATACACATGTTAAAACAGCAACAGACGACACAAGACACTAAACTAGGTGCGTACATCTTTGACTCGTAAGTCGTACCAATGCTTTGCTATGGTAGCGAAACATGATCACTAATAGAAGCAGCAAATAACTAACTGAGAACAACACACGCATCTATTGAAAGATGTCTCGTGGACATAATTCTTAGACAAACACGGCAAAGCGAATCATACAATAGCAACATCCGGAGGATGTCACAATGATGTCTTATAGCACGTCAACCATTCGAAACATCGCTGGGTAGGCCATATAGAAAGATAACAAGACGAACGATGGAGTACCATAACCACCATGTGGTAACTGAGCGAAAAAAAGAGACCTCGGAGGTGGTCCTCAACTCGCTGGTGAGATTCACTAGAAAAGCACAACACACACAATCCCACAACAGACATACTGCCCCGCTCGACGACCATCGTCTGCGACAGAAACGATTGGATCATGAATTGGGACCTGTACAAGGTCGACCAGCTGTTGGCGAAGAGCGAGTCCAACTAAGAACAAATGTTAGGGTATTCATTCATGGTAAGAGGGCAGAAGAGTCTTGACGCCTTTCATATGCGCAGTCAGGGGCGAATCCTGGAATCCACTGGTATGACCTGTTTACCCACACTGTGATCGTCCGACAAACATATCGAGAGTATTCTTCTTCTTCTTCTTCTTCTTCGTAAGCAGTCAGACAGTAACCATTATTTTTTCGAAAAAAACGGCGGTCATCCTGAGGCTGTCGACACTGCCATAGAGCTTGTCTTGTGGTTCCACTGGTGATGGCCACATCTGCTCTATCTGGTCCTCGTATGTCGGGCAGTTCTGCAGCAGATGTTCAGCGGTAATTTTCCCGGTACCACACGGGCATTCGTCGGTACCACCTATCTTCAATTTGTTGAATAGGTGGTACCTCAGTCTATTGTGGCCGGTGCGAAGTCTGAAGACAACGACCTGCTCTCTTCTGTTCAACTGGTAATAGGCATCGTTTTTGGTGTAACTGGTATGTTCAGTTTCCCATTTGGTCATGTATCTGGCTTTAATAAGCCGTTTTGACTCTTCGTACGTCATACTAGTATCTGTTTGTGGTAGTCTTGCACCTTCTTTTGCCAGTCTGTCTGCCTCCTCGTTGCCTTGGATGTTGCAGTGTGATGGGACCCACTGTACCACTACCCTTTTTGGTGCGGACTCCTGGCATAGTTGACAGAGTACTGCTCTTAAGTCATTAAGCTCAGTGTTTTTCTGGCTTTTTAGCGCTGTGACTACGGCCAGAGCATCTGTAAGCAGGACTGTATGGCTTTCATTTTCTTTATGTGTCACCATTTCTTCCACTGCCGCCCTCAGTGCCTCTGCCTCCGCTCTGAAATTGCTTGTATACTTACCAGTAGCGAATGACCGTCTTATTTTTCTGCCATTTGGTAGGTTCAGGAATGCTCCTACCCCTCCGTTCTGTGTGGTGTTTGTTACAGAACCGTCGGTGTATGCATGGGTCCAGTCCATGCTTGGGTAGTTTTTTGATATAAAGCTTAGGGTAGTATCTCTCCTTTCTTTTTCAGTCTGGCAGTTTTTGTTTCCAATACCTGATATATTTTCTACCACCTCTGAAAATATATGCTGCCTCCAGGTAGGTTTTCGTACAGTAGTGATGGGCTTTCGTGTTGTTAGTGCGTTTATGGGATCTTCGTGCATCTTTGCTTTGGCTATTTCTGCAAAGTTTCTCCGCTTTAGTTTCCCATTTCCCAAATTGTTTAGTCTGGTGCATTTCAGTCAGTCTTCGAAGTTTCTCTGACTGCAGCTGGGCTCTGCAGTCTCTTCTATCGGTCATGGATTGCAGTTTTGTAATCTTTTCAAGTTGTTCTACAATTGGCGTTGACTTCATGCCTCCTGTTATAACTCTCATGGCTTGGTTTTGAAGTTTGCTAACTTTATCGAAGTTCGCCTTTGCTGCTGTTGTCCATGCCGCAATGCCATACTCGAGAACTGGTCTCACTCTTCCAGTGTACAGTTTCTTTAGTATACTTTCGTCTGCTCCCCAGCTTGTGCCAGCAAGTTTCCTCATGATTGCCATTCTTTCGCTGGCTCTCATTCGTTTTCTATCGATTTGACTTTTCCATGTCATGCGCCGATCAAATGTGACTCCCAGATAGTTTGGGTTGTCGTTTGGCTGCAGGAATTTGCCATTTAGACTTAAGTTGGTGTTTTGGGGTTTGATTGAAAGCGAGAATATTGTGCATGTGGTTTTCTCCTTGTTTATTTTGACCAGCCATGAGTTCGCCCACTCTTCCAGCGATGTTAGGGCCTGCTGCATCCGATTTCTTGCTATGGTGAGATTCTTTTCAGAGGTCCACATAGCCAGATCGTCTGCAAACATTGAGCTATGGACTCTTCTTGGTATATTCTCTGTAATGTCGTTTATATACACCAGGAAGAGTGTGGGTGACAGTACTCCCCCTTGGGGTACTCCCTGCTCGAGTGTCACCTTTCTGCTCATCTGCCCTTGTACTTGCTCTGACCGTCGCCGACGCTCTTTCTTCGGTCCCGTGGTCCTCCTCATACAAGATGTCCCGGCTCGCCAAATCCTGTAATTTATTGACGAAATCAAGTATGGGAAAAGATCTTGCCATCGGTGTCGCCCGCACAACACCTGACTGCTACAGATCCCCAGCACCTCATCAGAACGCCGCCCTCGCTCATCAATTGTGACCAGAGACCACCGACGGGAATTGGTCGTATAAGCTGATTATTATAATATTAATTCGGGTGAGTTGAGCAGTGTGTGAACTGTAGTTGTTAGCGACACCAAGCTGAATTCTATCGCCAAGGCCAGCGACCAAGAGATGCTAAGACCCTTTCCTTCCTATAATTGACATGTTGACCAGATCTTACAAAGAGGTAAGCGAGGGTTAGGAGCACTCAAGATCATGACTACTGCCTACTTGGAACAGTGCCTCCTGATCATCCTTTTTCGTCAGGTCGTGTTGCCGGTTATCGATTAAGGACTGGGCATTCTCACACTATCAAGAGCACAGTGTGAAAGATTGGAACTCATCCAGAATGAAGGTATGCGACTGGTTCTGGGCTGCACTACAGATACCCCGATTGTGATGATGCGGTATATGTTGGGATTATTATTGGTGACATCTAGACATTAACTGGCACAAGTCAAAGCCTACATGCGTGTCATCACAGACACGAGGCACCCTCTGAACAGCAGTATTTCAGACATCAAGGGATCAAGAATCAAGAGAGGGTCGTCATGGATGGCACAGGCTGAGACAACAATCGGACACGTCACTCCAGCTGAGACGATAGCCAAGGGGAAAGAATGGGTCTACACTGGCGATAGAATGATAGAGTACCAGAGAGTCCTCATAACCTTAGGCAAGTAATGTAGAGAATAGAGCAACGAGAGAGCAGAGCACGAGGTAAATCAACTGAGAACACACAGGAGAGTGACGCTGTCATGTACACCGACGGATCAGTCGCGCAGTAGGGCATACATGTCAACAACCTCCAGTGTAAGAATGGAGACGTAAGCAGTAACATCAGCACTGAAATGGATATCTGAGACTTCTATAACAACGACAGTCATCGTGACAGACGCGCAGAAAGTACAGAAGGGATGGCTTAGATACGTGTGGACATCAGCTGTTGAGGCCTCAAACCTCCAGGGGCTGACATGGACCTACTGTTTTGGTTATGCTTCGGCTCAGGACAATGGAGGAGCCGACATCATGGTCACATTAGTGATGGATAGAAGTGACATTTTGAAATCAATCAATGACCGCCTGTTACATGAGGACACCACATTAGATGAAACAGCAATCCAGCATCATCATCATCATCATGTAGCATGTCCTTTGTAGAATGTCGCTCTCATGACAGTCTGTCTGAAGCAAACTATCTTTTGCCAGTCTTCGGCCTGCTCCAAGGTCAAATCCAGCGTATCCTAGATGTTCTAGGTCCATAGTCTTCTCATTCTCTTTCCAGTGACCATGCCTTCCATAACCACCCTCTCCAGTCCGTTGTGTCATTTGACACCTCAGTTTTCGGGTCATTACGTCATTTATGAGCCAATTCTCCTCTACACTCTTGCGGATGGATTTGTTTCTTTCTTTCTTTGTCTACGGGATTTTCAGGACTCTTCTGCAGCACTGTGTTTCAAAAGCATCGATCTTCGCTCTTATTGCTTTTGTAATCGTACATGTTTCACACCCATAGGTTGCCACAGGAAAAATGCATGTTCTTAGGATCTTTAGTTTCATTTATTTGTTTGTATTATGCCATAGGTTCTGCATACTCCTTATCTTTTGCATCGCCATAGTCAGCTGTCTTCTTACTTCTCTTGTACAGTCTCCATTGTTGTTCAGGATTGATCCCAGATTTTCAAACATTTTCAATCTCTTCTCCAGCTATCTCGATTTTAGGTTGGAGTTTTGTCTTATCATTTGTCATTATCTTTGTTTTCTTTGTATTCAGGTATAGATTCTAAGCTTCACTATGTTTCTGGACTGATGTAATTATTTGTTTTAAGTCCTTGGCGTTGTTCGAGAGCAAAACTGTGTTGTCGGCATATCGCATTTCCGGTATCTCCTTTCCTCCTCTTGTGAAAGGATAGAAGTCTGTAGACTTTGGCTCTGTCTTTACATTCCTGATAATGTTCTCCGCATATATATAGTTAAGGTATGGGGAAAGAATGCAGGCCTGTCTGACCTCCTTGTGCTTCTCAAACCAATCTGAGGTATCCCCATGTATTCTGACGGCTGCTTGATGCCCTTTGTAGAGGGTTTCTATTAGTTGGGAAGCCCATATATTTCATAATGTTGCACAGACTGCAGAGTTTCGAATTTAACGAGGATCGAGCGGAGTAGGCCACATGCGAGGACGGACCAGGAGAGTGTACAACCAGCGAGTTACAGGAACCTATGGGTATGCCCGATGTGCAGTGACGTCGATTCTTAAAAACAGAAACAGTGGTGATCCTGGATAACAGACTGCAACAGAGCAGACTCGCTAAGGAAAATGGATCGAAGAGGGAAGGCTAACCTCTATACCCAAAAATGTCATGCTCAAGTCGAATGTGTCGGACCGAAAGGTGCAAATATCGCAGTCAAGCTGTAAACTACGACACAATGTATTCCGTTCTCCGGACTACATCCTGCATCTTGCACAGCTCTTTTCAGTAGCGGGTGATTGAGAACGAACGAAGAAATAGAGGAATAATATTCATTCTACTATCATTCTGTGCCGTAATTTAGTAGAATGTACTTTGCCTGATATTGAAAATCGAAACCGATCCAATAGCAGTGATAAACAGGGAAGAAAGATATGGGGAAGTCCTGACAATGTTGGATAGGAAAGAAAAGACGATATGGAGAGTTGAGTACTCAAAAGAGAATTTCTTGCAGAGGTTTATTCCTCAACAGTCGCGAGGTCAAGCACACGATGATGGTGTACACGATGTTGCAGTAAATACTTGATCCTATAGTCTATTACCAGGGCTCGAAGGGGGAGCAAGGAATCCTAACACTCTAACATGTCTGAGACGACTAAGGCGTGTCATCCCATCCTGTACACCAGAGGTCTTCGACCAATGGGAATCCCCCTACACCCCCCCCCCTTTCCATCTTTACCTAGTGGTGAATTCTAGGGGAATACTTGGACAGCTCTAACAACTACACCACTGAAAAGCTCTTTTATGGGCTCACTGGTCTCTTGTCCCTATCACTCTCTTTATCTCTCTTTCTGTATTTCATTAATTGTCTCTCTTTATCTCTCTCTCTTTTTATCTTTCTCTCTATTTCATTCATTCTTTATGTCTTTATCTCTCTCACTCTCTCGCTCTTTATCTCTCTCTATTTCATTAAACCTCTCTCTTTATCTCTCTCTATCTCTCTCTCTTTATCGCTCTCTTTGCCTCTCTCTCTTTTTCTCTAACTCTCTTAATCGCTCTCTTTATCTCTCTCCCTTTAAAGATTTCTTTCTCTCTCTCTTTATCTCTCTCTTTATCTCTCTCTTTATCTCTCTCTTTATCTTTCTCTCTTGATCTCTCTCTCTTTATCTCTCTCTTTATCTCTCTCTCTTTATATCTCTTTTATCTCTCTCTTTATATCTCTATTTATCTCTCTATTTATCTCTCTATTTATCTCTCTCTTTATCTCTCTCTTTATCGCTCTCTCTTTATCTCTATCTCTCTCTTTATTTCTCTCTTTATCTCTCTCTCTCTCTCTTCATATCTCTCTCTCTCTCTCTCTATTTCATGAATTCTCTATGTCTAACTCTTTGTCCACATTAATGCTTCTCATTCACCACCCTCCCTGTAACGCTCCACCAGGTCGACGGGGACGCCACCACAGAAACTAGCTACGATGGATATTCGAAAGTATGTGCACATTAACATGAAGAGGGGTAGGGAGACTAACGTCTGGTCAAGCAAAAGTTACTGGTCAGACATGTTAGTCAGGGTCAGGCAAAACATACTGGCCAAGACCATCACCTCGTCTTCCTAGCAGCCTTCCCTGGAAACGGGCTGTTTTTATGGCAGCCTGGCTAACGAGATGAGGGACCGACGTGATCCGCGAAGTAGTGAGAGATACACAGATGAAGTCAAGCATAACACAACCGCCTGAAGGACCCCGGTCCACCTTCATCAGCACGCTCGGAATGTGAGGAAAGCTACTGCAACCCACCACTTAACGTCCTTTTCAGAGAGCACTAAAGAGTAACTTACTCATTATGAGCACACGCAAACAACAACAACATGAAGACGCCAAGAGACTTACCTGGAAATGTTGTCCATCTCTATGTATTTACCCTGCAAGGCGATGGATTTCTTCCCTCTATTCTTCACCTTTCTGATGCCTTGGTTCCAGAACTTCTCCGTTTGGGCCAGGAACTACATCGCCAGTTCAGTAACAACGTCCTGGATGTCTGAAAAACGAGCGGGTGTGAAATCATAGGCCATCCATCATGGTGACCGGACCCGGTAGCTAGTGACTTCTTCATGTTATCAACCATTAAGAATGGGATCAAGATGCTGACCAGTGCATGTCCTGCAGCGGTCAGGGATTCAAAGCTGACCGCTAGCATCAGGACTAGCGAACCATAGCCGACAACACCCTCCTACACCTACATGCGGTGATCCTGGATAACAGGCTGCAACAGGGCAGACTGGCTACGGAGAGGGGATCGAAAAGGGAAGATTAACCAGGTACCCAAATATGTAATGCTGAAGTCGGATGTGTCGGACCAAAAAGAACAAATATCACAGTCAAGCTGTAAACTACACGCAACGCTTTCCGTTCTCTGGACTACATCCTACCTGCAAAGCCATTTCGGAGCTTTGTAGCGGAGTAGAAGAACGAAGTAGTAGTAGTAGAAGAAGAAGAAGAAGAAGAAGAAGAAGAAGAAGAAGAAGAAAAAGAAGAAAAAGAAGAAGAAAAGAGGAAGAAAAAGACGAAGAAAAAGAAGAAGAAGAAGAAGAAGAAAAAGAAGAAGAAAATTTAGAAGAAAAAGAAGAAGAAGAAAACGAAGAAGAAGAAGAAGAAGAAAAAAAAGAAGAAGAAGAAAAAGAAGAAGGAGAATGCGTTTAGTTGGATGAAGTTTTCCTGACGTCCAGGACTTAGTTACTAAACTCGAGACGTGGTTCTAGGCCCAGACGGGAGAGTTCTCCAATCAGGTCACCAGGAAGGCGAAGAATAGATGGAAGAAGTGGTTGGCCTTGCATGGTGAATACACAGAGATGGACTAAAGTTCACACCAGTGTCCAGGTAAGTGTTTTAGCTCCTTCATACTAAAGTACGCAAATTGCCGAACATGACTCGTACAAAGTATATGTCTTAGAACAATTGTGTTATACCAGATAAGACTACCAACCTCACCAACAACCCTCCGTAGTTGAATTTTACCCCAAGCACAGTACGGTCACCCGACTTCACCCCTTCCTCCCGCTTTCAACAAACCAATAATAGCGATGACGTCGTATACACTAATCCAGGGACAAACAATCGGTTCTACCAACGGTTTATATAAATGCTAAATTTGCATAGGAAATCCTAGGCTCCGCTTAATTGAAATACTGTTGGGGTAAACAAACCTTTGTTCCCATTAAGCGGCTTACCGTTATAAGCAATATATTGTAGTCTAGTTTGTAATGAAGACAATCGCTTTCAGCACGCAGGAAAAGGCGGAAGGGCTTATAGCAGACTTGAACGGATTTGAACTTGCCGGTTTTCAAAATGGAATTTGCAGAAGTTTGAAAACTGCAAAGGCCATTCAGTGCAGGTCATTCATGGCCTTAACAGATCGTTAGTTAAATGCGTCTTTCGTTGCGTCATCAGGAGATTCCTGTTTAGTTTTCGTTAGGTTACAAATGGTATGTCCACCTCCACCCGTCTGTCACAAAGCTGACATTTAGGTTAGACGGTTGTCCTCTGCTGACATGTGAGATGACAGTCTACTTCGTCTTCATCATGGCACCTCCTTTCATTTACAGGCTGTTCTTGACTCTCTCTCTCTCTCTCTCTCTCTCTCTCTCTCTCTCTCTCTCTTGCTTTCTTTTTATACTCCACCTCCTACCATTTATAAATATTGTACTTTCACAGATTAAAAAATCTTCATGAACATCTATCTTTCTGTCTTACTCTCTCTCCCTCTCACCATGTCTTGATCTCTCTTTCTTGTCCCTACTTTCACTATCTTCCTTACTCTCTCCATTTCTCACTCTTTTCTCTCTCAGTTTTGCTCTCCCTTTATGTCTCCCTTTCACTCTCTTTCTCTCTCTCTCTGTTTCTCTATATCTCTCTCTTTCTCTCTTTCTCTCTATTTCCTCTCTATTTTTCTCTCTGTCTCTCTCTTTTTCTCTATGTCACTTTCTCTCTTTCTCCATGTCTCTCTCTATATGTCTCTCTCGCTCCTTCTCTCTCTCTCTTTCGCCATGTCTCTCTCTATGTGTTTCACTCTTTCCTTTTCTCTATGTCTCTCTCTATGTCTCTCTCTATGTCTCTCTTTCTCTCTCTCTTTCTCCGTATTTCTCTCTATGTCTCTCTCCCTCTCTCTCTATCTCTTTATCCATGTATCTCTCTCTATATATCCCTCTGTATAGGTCTCGCGCTTTCTTTTTCTCTTTGTCTCTCTCTATGTGTCTCTCTATATGTCTCTATATCCCTCTCTATATGTCTCTCTCTCTATGTCTCTATGTCTCTCTCTCTATGTCTCTCTCTATATGTCTCTATATCTCTCTCTCTATGTCTCTGTGTCACTCTCTATATGTCTCTCTCTCTCTATGTCTCTATGTCTCTCTCTATACGTCTCTCTCTTTTTTTCTCTATGTCTCTCTCTATATGTCTATCTCTTTCTTTTTTCTCTATTTTTTCTTTCTCGATATGTCTCTATAAATATCCCTCTCTATATCTTTCTCTATGCTTCTCTCTACATGTCTCTCTCTATACGTCTCTCTCTCTTTTTCTCTGTGTCACTCTATATATATCGCTCTATATGCATCTCTCTCTATCTTTTGCTATGTCTTTCTCTATGTCTCTCTCTATTTGTTTCTCTCTATATGCCTCTCTCTATATGCCTCTCTCGATATCTCTCTCTATATGTATCTCTCTATATGCCTCTCTATATATGCTTCTCTCTCTTTTTCTCTATGTTTCTCTCTATACGTCTTTCTATACGTCTCTCTCTTTCTTTTTCTCTATGTCTCTCTCTATCTTTCTCTATGACTCTCTCTCTATGGCTCTCTCTATCTTTCTCTATGACTCTCTCTGTGAAGGAGAGACATAGAGAAAAAGAAAGATAGAGAGAGATACATAGAGACATAGAGAGAGACATAGAGAAAAAGAAAGATAGAGAGAGATACATAGAGACATAGAGAGAGACATAGAGAGAGAGACATAAAGAGAGACAAAGAGAGAGACATAGAGAAAGAAACATAGAGAAAGAAAGAAAGAGCGACATAGAGGAAAAAGAGAGAGAGACAGACATAGAGAGAGACGTAAAGAGAGACGTAAAGAGACAGACATAGAGAGAGTAACATAGAGAAAGAGAGAGAGAGAAAGACAGAGAGAAACACAGAGAGAGAGTGCGACACAGAGAAAATGAGAGACAGAAATAGAGAGTGAGACATAGAGAAAAATATATAGAGAAAGATAGAGAGAGTCATATAGGGAGAGACATAGAGACAGAAAGAGAGAAAGATAGAGAAAGAAGAGAGACATGGAGACAGATAGAGACATAGAGAGAGACAGAGAGAGACATTCAGAAAAAGAGAAACAGAGAGATAGAGAGAGAGACATAGAGAAAGAGAGAGAGAGACATGTAGACAGAGAGAGAGACATAAAGAGAGATAGAGAAAAAGAGAGACAGAGAAATAGAAAGAGACATAGAGAAAGAGATAAAGAGAGAGAGAGACATGGATAGAGAGACATAGAGAGAGAGAGACAGAGAGAGTGACGTAGAGAAAGAGAGAGAGAAAGAAAGACAGAGAGAGACACAGAGAGAGCGACATAGAGAAAAAGAGACAGAAATAAAGAGAGACATAGAGAAAGAGATATAGAGAAAGACAGAGTCATATAGAGAGAGACATAGAGAAAGATAGATAGAGACATAGAGAAAGAAGAAAGACATGTAGACAGAGAGAGAGAGAAACATAGAGAGAGATAGAGAAAAAGAGAGACAGAGAAATAGAGAGAGATACATGGAGAAAGAGATATAGAGAGATTCACAGAGAAAGAGAGTGAGAGGTAGAGAGTCAGAGAGAAAGAGAGAGAGGCATAGAGAAAGGGAGAGAGGAGATAGAGAAAGAGAGAGAGAGAGGAGATAGAGAAAGAGAGAGACATAAAGAAAAAAAATAGAGAGAGATGGTGTTGTTATTTGCGAATGCCCACAATGAGTAGGTTACTCTTTTGTGGGCCTAAAAGGGCTTTAAGTGGCCGGCTTGTCGGGGCTTTCCTCACATCCCTAGCGTGCTGATGAAGGTGGACCGAGGTCCTCCGCGCGGTTGTGCTATGCTTTGGCTTCATCTGCGTGTCGCTCACTACTACGGGGATCACGTCGAACCTCAGCTTGATAGCCAGACTGTTGTTTCCGACAACAACCTGTTTCCAGGACGACCAGTATGGCCAGTATATTTCTCCTGACCCTGACTAACATTCTCTGATCAATATATTTCTCCTGACCCTGACTAACATTCTCTGATCAGTATATTTCTCCTGACCCTAACTAACATTCTCTGATCAGTATATTTCTCCTGACCCTGACTAACATTCTCTGATCAGTATATTTCTCCTGACCCTGACTAACATTCTCTGATCAGCATATTTCTCGTGACCCTGACTAACATTCTCTGATCAGTATATTTCTCCTGACCCTGACTAACATTCTCTGATCAGTATATTTCTCCTGACCCTGACTAACATTCTCTGATCAGCATATTTCTCCTGACCCTGACTAACATTCTCTAATCAGTATATTTCTCCTGACTCTGACTAACATTCTCTGATCAGTGTGTTTTGCCGGACCTGACGTTAGCCTCATCGTCCCAGAGAGACGTATCTTCTTCTTCTTCGTACGATATCAGATGTCAACTTGAATTTTTTCGAAGAAAGCAGCTGTCATCCTGAGGCTGTCGACACTGGTATAGAGCTTGTCTAGTGTTGCCACTGGTAATGGCCACATGTGCTTTATCTGGTCCTCGTATGTCGGGCAATTTTGCAGCAGATGTTCAGCGGTCATTTTCCCTGTACCACAGGTGCATTCGTCAGTACCACCTATCTTCAGGTTATTGAATCGGTGGTACCTCAGTCTGTTGTGGCCTGTGCGGAGTCTGAAGACCACGACCTGCTCTCTTCTGTTCAACTGGTAATAGGCATCGTTTTTGGTGTAGCCAGTATGTTCTGTTTCCCATTTGGCCATGTATCTGGCCCTAATAAACCTTTTGGACTCTTTGTAGGTCACACTAGAATCTGGTTGTGGTAGTCTTGCACCTTCTTTTGCCAGTCTGTCTGCCTCCTCGTTACCTTGGATGTTACAGTGGGATGGAACCCCCTGCACCACTACTCTTTTTGGTGTGGACTGCTGGCATAGTTGACAGAGTACTGCTCTTAAATCATTAGGTTCAGTATTTTTCTGGCTTTTTAGTGCTGTAACCACGGCCAGGGCATCTGTAAACAGGACTATCTGGCTTTCATTGCTTTCACATGTCAGCATTGCGTTTACTGCAGCCTTCAGTGCCTCTGTCTCCGCTCTGAAATTGCTTGAGAACTTTCCACTTGCCACTGACAGTGTTATTTTTCTACCATTTGGTAGGCTCAGGAATACCCTCCCCCTCCATTATGTGTTGTGTTTGTTACAGAACCGTCGGTGTATGCATGGGTCCAGTCCATGCTTGGGTAGTTTTCCGCTATGTACCTCAGGGTTATGTCCAGAGATACATATAAAACCAGAGAAAGCCCTTTCAGGCAGGGAGAAACAGAACAAACTGGAACCAGGAAAAGAGAGAATGGAGGATAAAAGAGACAGAGAGATGGAGATGAAGAAAGAGAGAGCAAAATATCGTTTGATGTATTCTCCTCGTCCTCTGCTTTCTTTATTTTTCCCCTTCTTCTTCTTCTTCTTATTCTTCTTCTTTTTCTTCTTCTTCTTCTTCTTCTTCTTCTTCTTCTTCATCTTCTTCTTCTTCTTCTGCGTTCGTTCTCAATCTCCCGCTACCAAACCCTGAACAGGGATTTGCAAGTAGATGGATGTAGTCCGGAGAACAGAATAAGTTGTGTCGCTAGTTTACAGCTTGACTGCGATATTTGCACCTTTCGGTCCGACAGATCCGTCTTCGGCAGTTCTTCTGATTTGAAGTCCTTGGTCAGTGTAAATATATTGACTTGTCGCTAAGGCAACTGTCACAATGTTCACATTATGTTTGTCCTATGCCTGGGACATCCTCACAGCATCTACCACAACATCCCGCCTCACACCCTCCTTCACCCACTCCCTCTCCCACTCCGCTGATCCTAAAGTACTAGGTCATTATGGGATCGGCAGTTCCAAAGAAGGTGTTCCGGGGTCCTGATTACATCCCCAGATGGACATTCACATCTCAAAGATCTTGGATGAGCTACAGTTGACTTAACAGTCTAATATGGCCCGTTATTTAAACTACTTGGGTGTCTTATTTCGGTCTAGGAAGACGGTCGATTGATGTATGATGGTCGCATGTCGTTTCTCATCAATAAAATGTGTGCTACCATTGACGTCAGTGAATGAAACGCTCACCATCTCAGATCTCATCTCATGGGAAATGTTCGACTCATTGCTTAACAAAGTTTGTTTGAAGTTTGTTATGATTATCTACACATTCAACAAATTGGTATCTTTATTATGTACAATCTGATCCGTCGGGGTCTTTGTGTATGACAAGGTCAAGAATAGGACCACTGCCGGGGTCTTTGTGTATGACAAGGTCAAGAATAGGACCACTGCTCCACATAGAGCATTGCGTAGGAGGCAACTAACTGTGTGACATGACTTTTTGTTTTTTGATTGCTTTCGCCTTATTTCTCTATTCTCTAAGGCGATGTGTGTTGCACTATGCTTTTATTTTGCGCCTGTCGGCTCAATGCATCCGACTTCGGCATAAATTTTATGTAACGGTCTGCTTCCTCCTGCATTTTCTAAGGTGTTGCTTCCCCGCGGTAACGGCCAGTGCTGTGATTGGGAAGCGAACCCAGCACCTTCGTGTTGTGAGCCGTGTCACTTAACCACTAGCCCCCGCCATCACCAACTAACTTTGTGACAAGGCACAATACCAGCCATGGTTAGGTGGTTATTTTAGAGCAGCTTAGGTGGCGCCTAACAGGCTGCAGGTCTACTTTGCTCTAGTGTTTGAGTCTATTAAGATGGACTCGCACATCGATTAACTACACTTCGCGGCACTTATCCCAACGCATCGGAGTGATAAGCTGCTCGAGCCTGGCCCTCTAAGCAGGAAATCCTCCTTCTGACCACACCCAGCTCCCTCTACAGCTGTGGTCTGCAAAATGGCATCTGCCCTTGCAGGAGTACAGGTCGATAAAAAGCTGTGAACTAAGAAAGAATTCTCAAAAATATTAAAAAGGTTTTCACTCACTGCAAGCGAAAGTAATTTTCAAAACGGAAAAAAATTAAGGCGAGGCTGCGACGGCATTGTGGATTAAAATTATAGATTTAAAAAACCATTCATAGGTGTTCTCAGATCCCAAACTAAAAGAAAACTACGTTACGACCTAAAGGTCTTCAGCAGGGACAAAAAAAAACAATAACAATTTGACCTAACAGATCATAGAGGAATGGATGGATACATCAAATAGAGATATCGACACATACATTTGCAAGAAAAATGAAGCACATGGAAACTCGTCAGTTCTGACGTGTCCACTTGGGAGGAGACCAGTGACGTGTCCAATCGGGAGGAGACCAGTTCACTCGGGAAGAGACCAGTTCACTCGGGAGGAGACCAGTTCACTCGGGAGGAGACCAGTTCACTCGGGAGGAGACCAGTTCACTTGGGAAGAGACAATTTACTCGGGAGGAGACCAGTGACACGTTCACTTGGGAGGAGACCAGTTCACTCGGGAGGAGACCAGGTCACTCGGGAGGAGACCAGGTCACTCGGGAGGAGACCAGTCCACCCGGGAGGAGACCAGTTCACTCGGGAAGAGACCATTTCACTCGGGAGCAGACCAGTGACGCGTTCACTCGGGAGGAGACCAGTTCACTCGGGAGGAGACCAGTGACGCGTTCACTCGGGAGGAGACCAGTTCACTCGGGAGGAGACCAGGGATGAGTCCCATGTGCTATCCAGCTAAGTACCTTTTCTCACTCATGTATGTGCTCATATCCTTATTTTATACGTCTCGTCATGTTGGAGATCGACAAAAAACACAGAGAAGCTGTGTGCATTTTGTGCAAGTAAAAACAACCATTTGAAGATAAGAATCGATAGAGTTGATTGCTAGACTCTCTCCAGGCAACATTCTAGAAAGTAATGAAATTCATACCTAATACTTCTTCTCCTTGTTCTTCTTATTCTTCTTCTTATTCTTATTCTTCTACGTTTGTTCTCAATTTCCCACTACCAAGGCATGAAAAGGCAGTTCTGGGTCGTAGTCTCTGACGCTAGAAGCCAGCTTTGTGTCGCTGACAGCTACAGCTTATGCACTGCTCACCATCTTGATCCCCTACCAAATATGCAAGCTAGCTACCCACGGGACTAGTAAGCCGCAGGAAGTAAACATTACAAAAATAAATAACGTTCTACGGATGGCCTTTGTCCACCTGGCAGCAGGTAATACCAACCTAGCAGCAGGTAATACCAACCTTGCAGCAAGTAATACCAACCTGGCAGCAGGTAATACCCCCCTGGCAGTAGGTAATACCCCGCTGGTAGTAGGTAATACCCCCTCCCCTGGCAGTAGGTAATACCAACCTGGCAGCAGGTAATACCCCCCTCCCCCTGGCAGTAGGTAATAGTCTCCTGGCAGTAGGTAATACTCCCCTGGCAGTAGGTAATACCTACCTGGCAGCAGGTAATACCCCCCTAGCAGCAGGTAGTACCAACCTGGCAGTAGGTAATACCAACCTGACAGCAGGTAATACCCTCCTCCCCCCCCTGGGAGTAGGTAATACCCCCCTGGCAGCAGGTAATACCAATCTGGCAGCAGGTAATACTCCCCTGGCAGTAGGTAATACTCCCCTGGCAGTAGGTAATACCCCCCTGGCAGCAGGTATTACCCCTCTGGCAGCAGGTAATACCCCCCTGGCAGCAGGTAATATCAACCTGGCAGTAGGTAATACCAACCTGGCAGCATGTAATACCCCCCCCCCCGCCCCTGGAAGTAGGTAATACCCCCCTGACAGTAGGTAATACACCCCTGGCAGTAGGTAATACTAACCTGGCAGTAGGTAATACCAACCTGGCAGTAGGTAATACCAACCTGGCAGCAGGTAATACCCCCCCCCCACCAATGATAGTAGATAATACCCCCCTGGCAGTAGGTAATATCCCCCTGGCAGCAGGTAATACCAATCTGGCAGCAGGTAATACTCCCCTGGCAGTAGGTAATACCAATTTGGCAGCAGGTAATACCCCCCCCCCCCTGGCAGTAGGTAATACCAACTTGGCAGTAGGTAATACCAATCTGGCAGTAGGTAATACCCCCCTGGCAGTAAGTAATACCCCCCTGGCAGCAGGTAATATCCCCCTGGCAGTAGGTAATAGCAACCTGGCAGCAGGTATTACTCCCCCCCCCCCCCCCTGGCAGCAGGTAATACCAACCTCGCTGTAGGTAATACTCCCCTGGCAGTAGATAATACCTGCCTGTTTGAACACCAGGAAACCAGGTATCCCAAGTAAACATGGTTGGCACTACTTCTGGCAGGGATGAGGTGTTCAAGTCTTCATTGTACTAGACCAGTCTCATTCCTCACTGCAACACTCGCCCTGTTGTTCGTCCATCGGAATTGATCAGGCCCACTCTGTCAGCATTCACTATTGGCATGAGTTCGAAGATCTATAACTAAACCAATCTGAGCCTTGAATTGTCGGTTGCACATTGTACAGGGAAATAAGACACCATCTTCCACGGGGGTTGAAAAGGGGTTGCTAAGCGATCGTCTTTGTATAGCCTTATCTATTCTTAATGCCTCATGTCTCTGAACACTCACAACTATAGTGCGGCGCCAGTCTCTGCGATTGATGGTGATACTTTCCCAGTCATCGTGGTTAATACCACACTGGATCAGTGATCTCTTTAGTGTATCCTTGTACATTTTCCACTGCCCACAGCTTGTTCTCTTGCCATTTTGGAGTTCACCAGCTCTTTTGGTAGACGTTCATCTGACATGCGCACTACATGGCCAGCCGTGCTGTATATATCATGGTATGCAGAGGGAATGCTAACCCGGTACTCAAAAAGTGCTTGCTGAAGTCGGATTTGTTGGACCGAATAGTGCAAATATCGCAGCCAAGCTGTAAACTGTGATACAACGCATTCCGTTCTCTGAACTACATTCTGGTACTTAAGCCCTTTCATGGTTTGGTAGTGGAGGATTGAGAACGAACGAAGAAGAAGAAGAAGAAGATATCATGGTGTGTATACATTACAAAAATAAATAACATTCTACGGATGACCTCTGTCCACCTGGCAGTAGGTAATACCCACCTGGGAGTAGGTAATACCCCCCTGACAGTAGGGAATACCCACCTGGCAGTAGGTAATACCCATCTGGCAGTAGGTAATACCTGCCTGTTTGAACACCAGGAAACCAGGTATCCCAAGTAAACATGGTTGGCACTACTTCTGGCAGGGATGAGGTGTTCAACACAACACCTCAGCACATACCGCTAACACATCTGTATTTGGCACCATTTAGCAACACTCTGCCTTACAGTAAATCAGGTACCAATTAAAATCTAGCTAAACTTGATCGTTTAAAAAAAAACGGGGATCGGATCCAGCAAATGACTGCGAGGAACAAGCGCGCTATCACTCTTCAACTCACACGACACGAGAAGACGATTACCAAACCAAGAATAATGGCCGACATTAGCGTACAGTTAATCCGTGCATTCCCATAGCGCCACGCTTAATTCTCGGCCTGCAGTTCTAGTATATGTCTAAGTCTGGCCTTTGTATCGGAGAGGAACGCCAGAAATCCGTTTCGGATGTTGAAAAATTATTTATAAAAATAATTATATTGACAGATCAATTTACGTATTTTTGATCTGTAAATATAAAATATACGAGCAGATAACTGCAGCCGTAAACAGATGCAGTGAAGATAAAAACATCGTTGGAATAAAAAATAAAAAAAAATAAAAAAACAATGTGTATCGAAAAAACAAGAAGTCAACATCAATTTAAATATCGGGGGTATGGTAATAGAATAATAGAGAGAATGGAGGATACAAGAGACGAGAGAGAAGGAGATGAAGAAAGAGAGAACAAAATATGGTTTGATGTATTCTCCTCGCCCTCTGTTTTCATTATTTTTGCCTTTCTTCTCTTTCTTCTTCCTCTTAACCTTCTTCTTCTTCTTCTTCTTTTTCTTTTTCTTCTTCTTCTGCGTTCGTTCTTAATCTCCCGCTACCAAACCCTGAACAGGGATTTAAAAGTAGAAGGATGTAGTCCGGAGAACGGAATAAGGTGTGTCGCTAGTTTACAGCTTGACTGCGACTTGACTCACGAACTTCGATAATCTGGGTTCTAGAATTGACAATAAGGGTGACTGCTCAAATGCGATCAGAAAGAGATTGACAATGGGAATGCAGAGGCTACACAACCCGAGGAATTATCGCAGAATTCATGTAAACAACCAGAAGTGAAAATGATGAGAACCTGTGCTTTTCCAATGGCAACATACAGCTGCAAAACATGGACAATAAAACAAACATCAAGGAAGAGAATCGACTCCTTGCTGGGTCAATTAATCAAGCTGACAGCATCCAGAGACTCAGCTTGCTTTTTGCATCAGGGTCGGCGAACAAGAAGAATAGAAAAAAAAGAGAAGAAGAAAAAGAAGTAGAAGAAGAAGAAGAAGAAGAACTTACAGAAGAAGAAGAAGAAGAAGAAGAAGAAGAAGAAGAAGAAGAAGAAGAAGAAGAAGAAGAAGAAGAAGAAGAAGAAGAACATGCAGAAGAAGAAGAAGATGCAGAAGTGGACGAAACATTAAAGTTAATTTTTTTATACTCCTAGTATACGGATTGTAAATGCTGTCCTAGCCGGGTATGGAGTGGATGGAAAGCTCTACAACTCCAATGAAATGCTCAATCTCCAAGGCGCGTCTCACATAGTCTCTAACACCAATGTACAACTCCTGACCTTCACGTACCGCATCTGTTTATACTAACAGGTGTAAGAGGCGACGGACAAGACAATGGGGCCCTAAAACCAGATAGATTTTTCGGGTAAATGAGAGTTGTTAGTCTAGGAAGGCATCTCGCCAAGGAGAAGGACAACCCTGATTTCAAAAGCATCTCTTGCCATGGGAAACTGAAGACAATCTGGGTAGGTGACACGGAACATCCTAGAAGGCAGCTTGCCTTAGAGCAAAAAGACACTCTCCAAACTAGCTGCAGATCTTACGTCTTCGTCCTTTTCTTCTTCTTCTTCTTCTTCTTCTCCTCTTTTTCTTCTTCTTCTTCTTTGATTAACTGATGATGTGCTTCTAGCCGGATGAGGTTGACGAAGGAGACTGCGTTTCATGTGTTTACATTTTTACTATTGATGCAACGATCTATCTTACCAGGCAATGAGAAATTGTATGGCGATCAGATAATTCTGGGAATGACTGTCATGTCTTAGTATTAGTCGGTTTGTGCATCTACAAGGACGGTTACTCTTGTGCAGACTCCAGTCTTCTAATTATAACCCAATTTCGAGATAAACTGTTTGGCAATGAAACAAGTATGAGAAGTAACGCCAGGTTTATAAAGGAGATACATGCGATTATCTGAGAGTGAACGACGACAAAGATGAAGAAGAATGAGAGGATGAAGTACAGTTCCCAGTTAGTGGTTCTGCGTTTGTTGGTCTTGTGTGGGTCCCAGGTAAGGATCCAGTCGGTTCTGTCTCGGACACTGGTTGTTTGGTGGATGAATAACTTGCTCGATGCAGTTTCGCGTGCGGGTGTAGCTGTGCTGCTCGAGTGAATCATGTCACCGAGTTTTGGGGATATTCCAGGAAATCTGTGTTTACTGCGCGTGCACCTCAGAGTACCAAGGTCATGGTCCACAACGCCCGTGTCGTCAGTTCGCTTCTATGGCAGCAAAACGTGGACATTATGCCAAGCAAGAGCATCGGCTCAACACATTTCACCTACGGCACATGAGATCCATCCTTGGCATCTCATGGAGAAACAGGGTGACAAATGCGGAAGTGCATTCACGCACTGGTCTTTCAAGTATGTACACCATCCTTCGTCAACGAAGAAGGCGATGGCTTTGTCATGTTCGTCGCACGGAAGACGGTCACATCACCAAAGATATTTTCTATGGGCAGTTGGCATCTGGTAAAAAAATAAACAGCTGGCCGACCACAGCTGTGGTTCGATGAAACATGTAAGTAGGACGTGAAGGCTCTGCATGTGGATCTTGGGAAGACACAGCTGCAGACAGAACCAAATGGAGATGTAACGTGAAGAGCCAGTTCAAGCTGGGCGAAAAAGTAAAGAGGCAATACAGGGAAGTAAAGAGGCAACACAAGGACGTAAAGAGGCAATGCTGAAAGTAAAAAGAAAACCAAAAACTCAGTAGAGAGTTGCTACTCCAAGATCACATCAACCTATAGTCAGACATGACAAGGGGGCTACTCCAAGGTCACATCAACCTATAGTCAGACATGACTGAGATGGGGCTACTCCGAGGTCACATCAACCTAAAGTCAGACATGACAAGGGGGCTACTCCAAGGTCACATCAACCTATAGTCAGACATGACTGAGATGGGGCTACTTCAAGGTCACATTAACCTATAGTCAGACATGACTGAGATGGGGCTACTCCAAGGTCACATTAACCTATAGTCAGACATGACTGAGATGGGGCTACTCCGAGGTCACATCAACCTATAGTCAGACATGACAAGGGGGCTACTCCAAGGTCACATCAACCTATAGTCAGACATGACAGAGATGGGGCTACTCCAAGGTCACATCAACCTATAGTCAGACATGACTGATATGGGGCTACTCCAAGGTCACATCAACCTTTAGTCAGACATGACTGAGAAGAAGACACTACTATCTTAGAGGGGTTAATGTGCTCCAGATTTCGTCTTTCCATCTGACTTCCTGGCTAGTCCAGCGATGAATAAAATTGTTGGCATGCTGTAAGACATTCTTAACGTGTGATATTACCCGGATGTCACTGTTGTGTAAGTTCATCTGGTGCTGTTGCATAAATGATAAGCCCACAAGACGGCACTCAAGCGACACAGGTGTTGTCGTTAACGTACCGTATTTATACTTGTCTAAAAGAATCTGCAGAGTCTGTATACAGCCTTAGCTTGTTCGACATTTCTTTTGGCAGATTCCGGAGGTTTGGCTTCCATAGCATATATCTGGTATGACCACTGTATCGAATAGGATAGCCATGTTTATGGTGGGAATACATCGATTATTTGAGAGCGAACGACGGAGACGAAGCAGAAGTGAGTTTATACAGGATCTAGCAGACCGAACAAACGTCCAATCTTTATTACTCGCCTCTTATGATTTGATTCTCAGGTTAGGGGACGGCGTGACCTAGTGGATAAGTGGCACGGCTCACAATCCGAAGGTGCTGGGTTCGATCCCCATCACAGCACCGGCCGTTACCTCGGGGAAGCAAACCCTTAGAAAATGCAGGATGAAGCAGACCCTTACATAAAATGCATGCTGAAGTCGGATGCATTGGGCCGACAGGCGCAAAATAAAAACCACAGTGCAACGCACACTACCTTGGGGATTAGAGAAATAAGGCGAACGAAACAACAACAAAAATTCTCAGGTTACAGTGATACATTTCTTTACTCCTGTCTCGGACTCCGATAACACGCGTACCGATAATTAAAATATACACAAACAATTTATTTCGATTTATACAACTAATATCCTGCCTTCTCCAACTTCTTTCGACCTCCTGGCCAAGACAATTCGCCATTATCCCTCGTTCTATATCAGGTCTTCGACACGCAAACATCCAAGTCACGATTTCTTGTTTTCCGGCTAATTCCTCCTTGTTAGGTCTTTTATGTGTGAATACCCCCTACCCCCCTACCCCCACAACCCCCCCACCCCACCCCCGCTTCCGCCTCCCCCAACTTATGTATTCTTGTCTTCTATGAATCAATAGTTCAGCATTTGTGTTCTTTGTTATCCCTGATGAAGACATATTGGTCGTAATGTAGGTTTGATTTGTTTTGCCGTCTTAGCGCAGTATATGTCCATACAAATTTATTATTTTACACTTTATTTTAATCCATAGTGTGGCCGCAGCCTCGCCTTGTTTTAAAATGAATTTTAAAATGTACAGATGCAGTTGGTTCAATCTGGGGAAGATTGCAATGTCGTGCTGTGCTCCAGATTGTTGTGTGCTCCGCATTCTTGCTCAATGTGTTAGCAATCTGCGTTTATTCGATCCCCAAGTGAGACGACTACTGCGTCCTTTTCCTCGCCACTTCTGAGCGATTTCTAGTCTTCTGTTTATTATCCTTTCTCTGCGGCCGGGCTAACTGGCAAGTCTTTAAACAAACAGTCAATGATTCCCATGTATCGCCTGACAAACGGGAACTAGGCAGGTTTTTCGGCATGGTCAATCCATTTTGTTTTCCCCAAAGCCTGATAAGTTAGCACGTATTGACACCAGTCCATCGCTAATATCACCGAACAGTGGCGCAGCGTAGGTCGCTAGCGCCTAGGGTTTAGTAAGTATTCGCGGAGTGCTTTTTTTCTTTTGCAATTTTTTTGGTCCCTACAGATTTTTCGCCCAGAGCGTCCGCCCCTGTAACTCACCCCACGCTTCGCCACTGGCTCAGAGAATTAGAATTCGCTGAAAGCGTTGGTTTATTTTAGGAATTCAGCCGATTCGGGTTGAAGTACTTTTAAGCTTGCATCCATATCCTATGTTAGATCCCCCACGTCCTCTGATACAAGACTCCCGCTTAAATTGAAAGAAAGTACATTCGCCTAGAGAAGGTTAACCCTGGAATAAACTAACTCCAATACAGTTCAGAATTGTGACATGAATACTGCTAAAATAAGTTTGATGTGTTTATAATTCACATAACTGAAAGCCAATGTACCCCAGAGATTTACCGTTGTTGTTTAATGTACATAATGAGTGTGTTACCTCTTTTGTGTCCCCTGAAAAGGGTGTTAAGTGACGGGCTAAAGTAGCTTTTCCCAGATCCTGAGCGGGCTGATGAAGGTAGACCGTAGTCCACCAAGCGGTTGTGCTATGCTTGGCTTCATCTGTGTGATGCTCATTCCAAGGGGGATCACGTCGATCCACACCTCGTCATCCAGACAGCCTTGGAAATATCATGTTTCCAGGGAACGCTAAATGGAAGAGAGATAATGGTCTCGGTCAGTATATTGTACCTGACCCTGGCGCGAAGCCCCGGTCAGTATATTGTACCTGACCCTGACGCGAAGACCTGGTCAGTAAATTGTACCAGACCCGACATGAAGTCCTGGTCAATATATTGTGCCAGAGCCTAACGCTAAGCCCTGGTCAGCATGTTTTACCAGACCCTGACGCGAAGCCTGGTCAGCATGTTGTGCCAGACTGTGACGCAAAGCCCTGGTCAGTATATTGTATCTGACCCTGGCGTGAAATCCTGGTCAGTATATTGTGCCAGATCCTGACGCGACGTCTTGGTCAGTATATTGTGCTAGACCCTGACGCGACGTCTTAGTCAGTATTTTGTGCTAGACCCTGACGCGACGTCTTGGTCAGTATATTGTGCTAGACCCTGACGCGACGTCTTAGTCAGTATATTGTGCTAGACCCTGACGCGACGTCTTGGTCAGTATATTGTGCTAGACCCTGACGCGACGTCTTGGTCAGTATATTGTGCTAGACCCTGACGCGACATCTTGGTCATTATATTGTGCTAGACCCTGACACAACGTCTTGGTCAGTATATTGTGCCAGAGCCTAACGCTATTGGTCCTGGTCAGTATATTGTTCTAGACCGTTTCAATTCGCCCAAGAGATTGGTAGCAATATCTTTCATCTCACTGAACGGGGAAGTGCTGGGCGCAGGAAAATAGTGCCTTGTATCTTTAACAGGTCAAAACAGATGAAAGTAGATGTGAGACGGACAAGATAATCGGAATGACCAAAAACACGTTTAACAACATGTAAAAATATATAAACACCCAGGCGCAGGTCATCAAACTTATGAGACCTCAAAGCATGCACCAATATACTGGAAAGGAGAGTTGTTGTGTGTTATATATGTTTGTCTTTGCGCTATGATGCGGAAACAGGAACGATCGGATTTTGGATTAGGTGGAGGTCTTTTGGCTTGGCTTGGCTTCGTTCGTTCTCAATCTCCCGCTACCAATTCATGAAAGGGCTTAAGTAGCAAAATGTAGTCCAAAGAACGGAATGCGTTGTGTCGGAGTTTACAGCTTGACTGCGATATGTGCACCTTTCGGTCCAACACATCCGACTTAGGCAAGCATTTTGTGAGTACCGGGTTAGCATTCCCTCTTCGATCCCTTCTCCTTAGCCAGTCTGTTCTGCTGCAGCCTGTTATCCAGGATCACCGCGTAGAAGTGTAGAAGGGTCTTAGCAGCTCTGGTTCGCTGGCCCAGATGCTAGTAGTCGGCTATGGGTCGCTGACCACTGCAGCTCATGCGCTGCTCAGCATCTTTATCCCGTGGAGGCCTTTTAAATTTGGATAAGCATAAGGATGTGCCCCATCTCATGGAAGGAAAAGCAAACAAATAGAGAGGTCATGCAAGGATTGGGAAATGGAATAGAAATATTGAATAAACATTAGACATTTGAAATATTGGGGACATTTAAAGAGACATCACACAATGCTGGAGGGAAAGATGGACGGTAGGCAGATAAGAGAAAGTCAGCGCTATAAGCGGGAAGACAACATTAAGAGATGGACTAACGATAGTCTGTCGAAGTGTACCACTAAGGCAAGAGACAAACGATGTTGGAGATCCATTGCAGCCAACCTTTGATGCGGAGGCGGCATTTCACATCATCATCATCATCATCATGTTCCACGTTTTACAATAGGTCAATCACGTGCTTGTCTGCACACTTGATAGCAAGTTCAGTTTAGTTCAAGTGCCCTTTCCGTATCGCAGGTCGGTTGCAATGGATCTCCAGTGTACTCTATCTCTTGCCGTAAAGGTACAATCTGACAGGCTTTTTCCAGTCTATCTTCTGATGTTATCCACCACCTTATAATATTGTCAGCATCTCGAGTGACTGCCTTCCACTCTACAATCTAGTATGGTCTTCAACAAGGAGGTATGTCATGAAACATGGCAGACTGACTAAAGATAATGGATCGAAAACAGAAGGTTAAGCCTGTGCCCAAAAATATTATGCTCCAGACGGATGTGTCGAACCGAAAGGTGCAAATATCACAGTCAAGCTGTAAACTACAACACATTCCGTTCTCCAGATAATTTTCAACCGGCATTTTATGTGTATATGACGCTGAGCCGAATCTCTCAATTTCATAATGTTTATAGTTATCATACATTTCACAGACGACAAACGCCTATTGGGTGTGGAGTAGCCTATTGGATTTTCACAAAAGTAGCAGCCACAATGTCCAAAACGTTATAATAATAATAATAATAATACATGTAGTTGCCCAATGCAAGAGAAAATGACGACAGCGTCAGACGTGTGTAGTCAGATGTGAACTCATTTCAATGGACTGTGTGATCTGAGCCCGACAAACTCTACCACTCCTGGTGTCCACATGGACTGTGTGATCTGAGCCCGACAAACTCTACCACTCCTGGTGTCCACATGGACAGTTCAATCTGAGCCCGACAAACTCTACCACTCCTGGTGTCCACATGGACTGTGTGATCTGAGGCTGACAAACTCTACCACTCCTAGTGTCCACATCGACAGTTCAATCTAGGCCAAACAAACTCTACCACTCCTGGTGTCTACATGGACAGTTCAATCTGAGCCCTACAAACTCTACCACTCCTGGGGTCCACATGAACAGTTCGATCTGAGCCGTACAAACTATACCGTTCGTGCGGCACACATGGACAGTTCAATCTAGGCCCAATAAACTCTACCACTCCTGGTGTCCATATGAACAGTTCGATCTGAGCCGTACAAACTATACCGTTCGTGGGGCACACATGGACAGTTCAATCTAGGCCCAACAAACTCTACCACTCCTGGTGTCCACATGGACAGTTCAATCTAGGCCCAACAAACTCTACCACTCCTGGTGTCCACATGGACAGTTCAATCTGAGCCCGACAAACTCTACCACTCCTGGGGTCCACATGGACAGTTCAATCTAGGCCCAACAAACTCTACCACTCCTGTGGTCCACATGTACAGTTCGATCTGAGCCCAACAAACTCTACCACTCCTGGGGTCCACATGTACAGTTCGATCTGAATCCAACAAACTCTACCACTCCTGGGGTCCACATGGACAGTTCGATCTGAGCCGTACAAACTATACCGCTCGTGGACACTGTAGACAGTTCGATCTGAGCCCTACAAACTATACCGTTCGTGGGGCACACATGGACAGGAGTTAGACCGTCGCGTATTGTCTTATCGTGCAGCCCGCATTTTCTGCACTTCAGTGATGGATATCTTCTCATGCGAGCACCACGTGTGCTGGAAATGAGCAATGCTGAACGGTTCAGACAAAGAGTGAATACATATAGTTTTCTATGGAATCAGAGAAATACATAACCGAAGTTTATTGGAAGTAGATAAAGTCAACAGAATGTGTTAGACAAAAGGCAACATAATAATTTAACAGAAAATGAAGAAAAAAGAATACGATTTTAGTGACAAAATTGGATGCCAATAGCAACGACCTGTAACCATGGTTGTAGCAGTGTTTCAAAGAGCAGTCAGAATGCTGCACATATTCTCCATAATCTGTACTCATAATCTTCAAAGATGTACGATAACACTTGAGATACCTTAAATCGCTTTGCCCGAATGGAGGGGACGTCAGAGATGAAACCGGGGGTAACAATTCATATTTCTCAATAACACTGGTTGAACAAAGACAAGATGGTCGTGTCCCGCCTCCCCAGTCCGCTGTAGCAGCGGGAGAATCATATTTCAGAAGCCATCCGATAGTCTCGGTGATGTCTTTTGTCCATGTGAACAATTCCCTCGCGCTATCTTCCTTAGAGCGGATCAGTTGAAGCAAAAGGAAGAATCTTCTAGTCCGTCGTGAACGGGTGGTCAGGTCCCGGAATCAGTTTCCGTCGTGTCGCGTTTAACAAAGGAATCAGATGTTTGCCTGGAGATTCCAAGGGTGACAAAAGCCACAAAGCGTCTTATCGTTTCGCGAGTCCTTTTACCCCTGTAAAAGGAAATAAATTACACACGCGGGAGTTCTTTCCCCCTTCCCCTGAACCCAACCACTCTTTGTCACCTGGCGTGAATAGATTTGTTGTCCACCCTGAATTGAAATTGTTAAGTCGTAAAAAGAGTGAACCACACTGATGCGAGCGGAACAGTAGGGGTAAACTGTGAAGCCTCACTGTTGTTGGTGGATAGCACAATGGGACGGAACAAAAGAACCTTTGAAAGGCCTCGTAGGCTTCTTTGCTGCCCTGACGGTTTCGGTCAATTCCAGAACAAACGCTTTTATTAAGTATAGCTAGATTTCCCGCAACGACGTGGTAATGGACACGCTCACAGACCTTGAACCTGGGATATATACCCGCGTGTGGTCAGTGTCATTTCCTTTATATCGAAACACGATAATTCTTTGCCTCGTTGGAAGCTACCTGCTTGGGATGCCATATTATCAACAGAGGTTTGTCGTTAATATCGCCTCTATGACCATGCTGTAAGCTAAAGGGACAGCTAGTGAGCAAGCAGACAGAGACGCCTCTATGACAATGCTGTAAGCTAAAGGGACAGCCAGTGAGCAAGCAGACAGAGACGCCTATATGACCATGCTGTAAGCTAAAGGGACAGCCAGTGAGCAAGTAGACAGAGACGCCTCTATGACCATGCTGTAAGCTAAATGGACAGCCAGTGAGCAAGCAGACAGAGACGCCTCTATGACCATGCTGTAAGCTAAAGGGACAGCCAGTGAGCAAGCAGACAGAGACGCCTCTATGACCATGCTGTAAGCTAAATGGACAGCCAGTGAGATAGCAGACAGAGACGCCTCTATGACCATGCTGTAAGCTAAAGGGACAGCCAGTGAGCAAGCAGACAGAGACGCCTCTATGACCAGGCTGTAAGCTAAAGGGACAGCCAGTGAGCAAGCAGACAGAGACGCCTCTGTGACCATGCTGTAAGCTAAAGGGACAGCCAGTGAACAAGCAGACAGAGACGCCTCTATGACCAGGCTTTAAGCTAAAGGGGCAGCCAGTGAGCAAGCAGACAGAGACGCCTCTATGACCCTGCTGTAAGCTAAAGAGACAGCCAGTGAGCAAGCAGACAGAGACGCCTCTATGACCATGCTGTAAGCTAAAGAGACAGCCAGTGAGCAAGCAGACAGAACCGCCTCTATGATCATGCTGCAAGCTAAAGAGACAGCCAGTGAGCAAGCAGACAGAGACGCCTCTATGACCATGCTGTAAGCTAAAGAGACAGCCAGTGAGCAAGCAGACAGAACCGCCTCTATGACCATGCTGTAAGCTAAATGGACAGCCAGTGAGCAAGCAGACAGAACCGCCTCTATGATCATGCTGCAAGCTAAAGAGACAGCCAGTGAGCAAGCAGACAGAGACGCCTCTATGACCATGTTGTAAGCTAAATGGACAGCCAGTGAGCAAGCAGACAGAAACGCCTCTATGACCATGCTGTAAGCTAAAGCGACAGCCAGTGAGCAAGCAGACAGAGACGCCTCTATGACCATGCTGTAAGCTAAATGGACAGCCAGTGAGCAAGCAGACAGAGACGCCTCTATGACCATGCTGTAAGCTAAAGGGGCAGCCAGTGAGCAAGCAGACAGAGATGCCTCTATGACCATGCTGTAAGCTAAAGGGACAGCCAGTGAGCAAGCAGACAGAGACGCCTCTATGACCATGCTGTAAGCTAAAGGGACAGCCAGTGAGCAAGCAGACAGAGACGCCTCTATGACCATGCTGTAAGCTAAAGGGACAGCCAGTGAGCAAGCAGACAGAGACGCCTCTATGACCATGCTGTAAGCTAAAGGGACAGCCAGTGAGCAAGCAGACAGAGAAAATACTTGCAGTAATTTGAGTTTGGTCCATGAGAATGGAGCATAAGAAATTCATGATCGTCTAGTCGCTCGATTTTTTAACTAGATCGTCGAGAAATCAGAGAGAATTTTAGATAAATTATAGATGCAATGTTGGAGGGAAGGTTAGAGGGAATGTTGGAGGGAATGTTGGAGGGAATGTTGGAGGGAATGTTGGAGAGAATGTTGGAGGGAATGTTGGAGGGAATATTGGAGGGAATGTTGGAGGGAATATTGGAGGGAATATTGGAGGGAATGTTAAAGGGAATATTGGCGGGAATATTGGAGGGAATATTGGAGGGAATGTTGGAGGGAATATTGGAGGGAATGTTAGAGGGAATATTGGCGGGAATATTGGATGGAATGTTAGAGGTAATGTTAGAGAGAACGTTGGAGAGTACACCAGAGACAACATTAGAGCTCCAGGGAGAAAGTTAAGGAGGGCATTAGAGAGAATGACAGAGAGAGCGTTCCAGTGACGATATTTTACAAAAGAGAGGAAACTGATGTCTGGTCAGGCAAAACATACTGACCAGACATGTTACTCAGGATCAGGCAAAACATACTGACCAAACAATGTTACTCAGGATCAGGCAAAACATACTGACCAGACAATGTTAGTCAGGGTCAGGTGAAACATACTGACCAGACAATGTTAGACAGTGTCAGGTGAAACATACTGACCAGACAATGTTAGACAGGGTCAGGTGACACATACTGACCAGACAATGTTAGTCAGGGTCAGGTGAAACATACTGACCAGACAATGTTAGACAGTGTCAGGTGAAACATACTGACCAAACAATGTTACTCAGGATCAGGCAAAACATACTGACCAAACAATGTTACTCAGGATCAGGGAAAACATACTGACCAGACATGTTACTCAGGATCAGGGAAAACATACTGACCAAACAATGTTAGTCAGGGTCAGGTGAAACATACTGACCAGACAATGTTAGACAGTGTCAGGTGAAACATACTGACCAGACAATGTTAGACAGGGTCAGGTGAAACATACTGACCAGACAATGTTAGTCAGGGTCAGGTGAAACATACTGACCAGACAATGTTAGTCAGGGTCAGGTGAAACATACTGACCAGACAATGTTAGACAGGGTCAGGTGAAACATACATCAGACTATTGTTAGCCAGGGTCACGTAAAACCTACTTATCCGACATTGTTAGTCAGGGCCTGGTGAAACATACTGACCAGACATGTTAGTCAGGGCCTGGTGAAACATACTGACCAGACATGTTAGCCAGAGCGCTATTTACGTGTCGCTATAATGAGTAAAGTTACCCATATAGACCTTCAACAACATCACCAACGAATGTAACAAGTTCAATTTTAACAAAACTAGACGCATACATTCATTTAGCAGCTTCTGTGAACCCTTGTCCACAACCGGAAATTTCGAGGGCAAGAGAAGTCGAGGCAGACTAAGACATCCAGATGACGTAACAAACTGGGTTGGAAAGCCTAGAGAATTTGAGGAACCTGGATGCTTAGAGCATTGATGACTGTGGGGATCATTGTTCACCAGACTTACATGACAGGACACTTGATGATGGTGAGGGTGACAATTGACAACAACGACACGACGACAACATGTTCTTTTCATGACGTAATATCTCGAGTCACGTGCCAGTCGCTACAGCTTTCTTTCTCTCTCTCTTTCTGTAACTTTCTCCCTCTCCCTTGCTTTCTCTCTGTCTCTCTCTCTTAATGCCTTTATCGTCATCTCTCACTCTTTTTCTTTCCTTCTCTTCCTCTCTCTCAATTTTTTTTAATTCCTCGCTCTCTTTCTTCCTATCTTTCTCTCTCTCTCTCTCTCTCTCTCTCTCTCTCTCTTTCTCTCTCTCTCTCTCTATTATTTCTCTCTCACTTTCACTTTCATTCTCTCCATTTATCTCTTTTTCTCTCTATTTTTTTCTCTTTCCCTATTTTCTCGCTGTCTTTCACTCTTTCTATCTTTCCTTCTTTCTTTCTATCTTTCTTTTTCTCTTTCTATCTACCTTTGACTCTCTTTTCCTCTCTTTCTCTATATATCTCTCCTTTTCTCTCTATTTTTAGTTCTTCCTCTCTTAATCCCTCTCTTCTCTCTTTCTATTTCTTTTACTCTCTCTCTCTCTATTTCTCTCTCTTTCTTTCTTTCTTCCGTGTTCATTGCTTTCACGTCCGTCCAGATCTTTCTTCTCCGAGTATGTGTTGGTATTCATTTATATCTCTCCCTGTACACTCTAAAACGCAGACTACCTTACAAGCTTTCAGTTAGTTTCTTTACTCGATCTTCCTACCACCAACACATTCTCCTCACCTTCTGCAAAACTGGTGTCTGCCCGGCTCTTCACAACATACCACATTGTTGCTCCTATCATACCATGTCAATGCTTCTGTTCTGTTCTATGACAGCCTTTATCTTCAATTTATGTCTGAACGTCTTGAGCCCTCCAACGGCACGGATTTGACATTAGAGTTGACGGACATTTTTGTGTCGGACCTACGTTCTTTTTATCTCCAATAAATTTTCATTTGGAAGCTTATCTCATTTTTTATATTCGTAGTTAAATATGTATCTTTGTTTGTTCTCTTTTGTCTTCTTCTTCTTTTCTTGTTCTTCTTCTTGTTCTTCTTCTTTCTTCTTCGTCTTCTTCTGTTTCTTCTTCTTCTTCTTCTTCTTCTACCTCTTCTTCCTCTGCTCGTTCTTCTTCTTCTTTATCTTCTTCTTCTCCTTGTTTTTTTTCTTCTTCTTTTTCTTCTTCTTTTTTTCTTTTCCTCTTCTTCTTCGTGTTCTTTTTTTTCTTTTTCTTCTTCTTCTTCTTCTTCTTCTTCTTCTTCTTCCTCTTCTTCTTCTTCTTTGCAAGATGTAGTCTGCAGAACAGAATGCGTTGTGTCGCTAGTTTACAGCTTGACTGCGATATTTGCACCTTTCGGTCCGACACATCCGTCTTTGACAGGACTCTTTCACCTATATTGGTACAAATACGAATAGTAACGATCTTCTAAAAGCACACGAGATGTTTGGCTAAACCCAATCCTTAGACGCCGAACGAGGTGAACACTAGGCTCTCTCGCCCTTGTAAAAGCCAGAAAACTTGCAGTACTGATGGCGATTATTATTCAACATGCAAATGAAATTAGCAGGACGCGAGAGAATGCAAAAGTGAAAGTAGAAACGTGGGGAGAGTGACGAGGGATGCTCACCAGGCCTGCTTTAATCACGGGAACAACTGTCAACAGGAGGAACTACTGGATCGGGTGGACGAGGTCTTCTTCTCCCTTCTTCTTCTTCTTCTTTTTCTTCTTCTTCTTTTTCTTCTTCTTCTTCATCTTCTTCTTCTTCTTCTTCTTCTTTTTTTTCTTCTTCTTTTTCTTCTTTTTCTTCTTCTTCTTTTTCTTCTTATTTTTCTTCTTCTTCTTCTTATTCTTCTTCTTTTTCTTCTTCTTCTTCTTCTTTTTCTTGCTTCTTCCTTCTTTTTCGTCTTCTTCTTCTTCTTCTTCTTCTTCTTCTTCTTCTTCTTCTTCTTCCTTCCGTCCTTCTTCGTCTTGTCCTTCTATTTCTTCTTCTTCATCTTCTTCTTCTTCTTCTTCTTCTTTTTTTTCTTCTTCTTTTTCTTCTTTTTCTTCTTCTTCTTTTTCTTCTTCTTTTTCTTCTTCTTCTTCTTATTCTTCTTCTTTTTCTTCTTCTTCTTCTTCTTTTTCTTGCTTCTTCCTTCTTTTTCGTCTTCTTCTTCTTCTTCTTCTTCTTCTTCTTCTTCTTCTTCCTTCCGTCCTTCTTCGTCTTGTCCTTCTACTTCTCCTTCTTCTTCTTCTTCTTCTTCTTCTTCTTCTTTTTCTTCTTCTTCTTCTTCTTCTTCTTCCTTCCGTCCTTCTTCGTCTTGTCCTTCTATTTCTTCTTCTTCTTCCTTCTACTTCTCCTTCTTCTTCTTCTTCTTCTTCTTCTTCTTCTTTTTCTTCTTCTTCTTCTTCTTCCTTCTACTTCTCCTTCTTCTTCTTCCTTCTACTTCTCCTTCTTCTTCTTCTTCTTCTTCTTCTTCTTCTTCTTCTTCTTTTTCTTCTTCTTCTTCTTCTTCTTCTTCTTCTTCTTCCTTCCGTCCTTCTTCGTCTTGTCCTTCTATTTCTTCTTCTTCTTCCTTCTACTTCTCCTTCTTCTTCTTCTTCTTCTTCTTCTTCTTCTTCTTTTTCTTCTTCTTCTTCTTCTTCTTTTTCTTCTTCTTCTTCTTCTTCTTCTTCTTCTTCTTCTTCTTCTTCTTCTTCTTCTTCTTCCTTCCGTCCTTCTTCGTCTTGTCCTTCTATTTCTTCTTCTTCTTCCTTCTACTTCTCCTTCTTCTTCTTCTTCTTCTTCTTCTTCTTCTTCTTCTTTTTCTTCTTCTTCTTCTTCTTTTTTTCTTCTTCTTCTTCTTCTTCTTCTTCTTCTACTTCTTCCTCTTCGTCTTGTTCACCTTCTTGTCCTTATACTTATTTGTTGTTCTTCTTCTTCTTTTTCGTATTTTTATTACTGCTCTTTTTCTGTTCCTCTTTTCCTCTTCATCTTCTTTTTTCATATTCTTCCTCTTCTGCTTCTTCTTCTTATTGGTTTTACTTCTTCTTCTTCTTATTGTTTTTCTTGTTGTTCTTCTTCTTCCTCTTCTTCTTCTTCTTCTTCTACTTCTTCTTCTCATTCGTCAGCTTGTTTTAATTATGTGTGCACCTGAGGTCCAGTTCTCTGGATAAAGGTTGCTGTAGTGGATGGAGAGTTCGTCAAGGTCTCCAAACAGCTTTAATTATTTCGTTTGTTGGAATTGTCGTCATGGCAACACACGTGATCACACGAAACGATTAGTTTTTTGCACCTAAGTTAAGGTTAGTAGAAACGATTTGGTTGCTGTGGGTCATTCCCCAGATCCGTGGTCCACAAGTCGTTTGAATTCCTCGGCATAAACTTTCTTAAGTGTTGTTTCATTCCCTCTTCAATTTGGTTTGGCTTGGATTGGCTTGGATTGGATTGGCTTGGCTTGGCTTGGCTTGGCTTGGCTTGGCTTGGCTTGGATTGGCTTGGCTTGGCTTGGATTGGCTTGGCTTGGATTGGCTTGGCTTGGATTGGATTGGCTTGGCTTGGATTGGATTGGCTTGGCTTGGATTGGATTGGCTTGGCTTGGCTTGGATTGGCTTGGATTGGATTGGCTTGGCTTGGATTGGCTTGGATTGGCTTGGATTGGCTTGGATTGGCTTGGATTGGCTTGGCTTGGCTTAGCATTGGCTTGGATTGGCTTGGATTGGCTTGGCTTGGCTTGGATTGGCTTGGATTGGCTTGGCTTGGATTGGCTTGGATTGGCTTGGCTTGGATTGGCTTAGATTGGCTTGGCTTGGCTTGGCTTGGATTGGCTTGGCTTGGATTGGCTTGGCTTGGATTGGCTTGGCTTGGCTTGGATTGGCTTGGCTTGGCTTGGATTGGCTTGGATTGCCTTGGCTTGGATTGGCTTAGATTGGCTTGGCTTGGCTTGGATTGGCTTGGCTTGGATTGGCTTGGATTGGCTTGGCTTGGCTTGGCTTGGCTTGGATTGGCTTGGATTGGCTTGGCTTGGCTTGGATTGGCTTGGCTTGGCTTGGATTGGCTTAGATTGGCTTGGCTTGGCTTGGCTTGGATTGGCTTGGATTGGCTTGGATTGGCTTGGCTTGGCTTCGATTGGCTTGGCTTGGCTTGGCTTGGATTGGCTTGGCGTGGCTTGGATTGGCTTGGCTTGGATTGGCTTGGCTTGGATTGGCTTGGCTTGGCTTGGCTTGGCTTGGATTGGCTTGGCTTGGATTGGCTTGGCTTGGCTTGGCTTGGATTGGATTGGCTTGGCTTGGCTTGGATTGGCTTGGCTTGGATTGGCTTGGCTTGGCCTCGTTTGTTCTCAATCTCCCACTACCAAACCCTGAAAGGGCTTAAGTTGCAGAATGTAGTCCAGAGAACGGAATGCGTTGTGTCGTAGTTTACAGCTTGACTGCGATATTTGCACCTTTCGGTCCAACACATTCGACTTCAGCAAGTATTTTTTGAGTACCGAGTTAGCATTCCCTCTTCGATCCCTTCTCCTTAGCCAGTCTGCTCTGCTGCAGCCTGTTATCCAGGATCACCGCGTAGAGGTGTAGAAGGGTCTTGGCAGCTCTGGTTTGCTGGCCCTGACGCTAGCAGTCAGCTATGGGTCGCTGACCACTGCAGCTCATGCGCTGCTCAGTATTTTGATCCCCTTCTTCAATTTAATCTTTGAGCAACCTTCCTCAGTATGACGAGTTTATCACTTCCTTGTCTCCCTTTGTCGATATGTGACGTCAATGGAATAACGATATATAATGTTAGCGGTGATGTCATAACCTCGTCAGTACGAAAGGTCACATATCCTGGTAACACCCAACATTAAATTGCGTCGACTCACACAAGCTTTTTATGTAGTAGTAATAATAATAATAATAATAATAATAAAAGCAATAATAATGATAATTAACCCCTCGCTTTCTTGCAGCATATGTCTAATACTACTTCCAGATTCAGGCTTGATCAGCGTAAAATATGTTCTCGTTTCTGGCAATTCTTTCCACGTAAGTGGCAGCGTGGTCTAGGAGTTTAACGTCCGCTTAACCATTCTAACACAGGAGGTTCGAATCACGCCGTGTCAAATTTGGCAGACACGTTGCTTAATTTTTTTTGTCTCGCGAGTGCCTGTATCGTCTCGAGTGAACGTCTTGCCCCTGCTCTAGTGTAGCTCAGGACGAGAGAGTCATGTTGACGAACAGGTAAGTTGCTTGCTCACTATAATCCAAATATAGCGCAAGTTACGTCATTAACACACATACCGTCTGATGATGCCGCCAACATCTCGTTTGTGATTGTCAGGTGACTTCTCTGTGGGAGGCCGCCAGCGCCATCACAACGTTCCCTGCTCTCGCGGCTCTCAGGAAGGCAACCAGAAAGACTCTTCTAAAGAGGCAGGTGAGAAGAGGACCTTATAGGATATTGATAGTCTCATTGGGAACAAATCGTTAAGTTACTATAGCCTTGCCCCTACATTAATCGAAATTCCGACCGTTTCACAATTGTTATTGTCCTGGTATCTAACTTACCTTTACCTTTTCCTCCTCTTGTTTTACTTCTTCTTCTTCTTCATCTTCTTTTTCTTATTCTTCTTCGTTCGTTTGTTCTCATTATTCCGCTACCAAACCTTGAAAGGGGATTTGCAAGTCACAAGCTGTAGTCCAGAGAACGGACTGAATATGATGTGTATTTGTTTACAGATTGATTGCGATATTTGCATCTTTTAGTCACCCACATCCGACGTCAGCAGGAATTTTTGAGTACAGGGTAAGTCTTCTCTCGGTTACCCTTAATGAGAGCAAATCTCTTCTTAGTCGGCCTGTACTTCTACAGGGCTGGATGCCACTGTGCTGGTCCCACTTAGTCGGCCTGTACTTCTACAGGACTGGATACCACTGTGCTGGTCCCACTTAGTCGGCCTGTACTTCTACAGGGCTGGATGCCACTGTGCTGGTCCCACTTAGTCGGCCTGTACTTCTACAGGGCTGGATGCCACTGTGCTGGTCCCACTTAGTCGGCCTGTACTTCTACAGGGCTGGATGCCACTGTGCTGGTCCCACTTAGTCGGCCTGTACTTCTACAGGGCTGGATGCCACTGTGCTGGTCCCACTTAGTCGGCCTGTACTTCTACAGGGCTGGATGCCACTGTGCTGGTCCCACTTAGTCGAACTGTACTTCTGCAGGGCTGGATGCCACTGTGCTGGTCCCACTTAGTCGACCTGTACTTCTGCAGGTCCCAGCCCTGGTATGAGTTGGATATAGCCGGGAGGAGGATTTCATGCTTAGCGGACTAGGTTCGAGCAAATTATTACCCCGCTTTGTTAAAATGTGCTGAGGGTGACTAACACGTGTGCGAGTGCTTCTGAATAGACTCAATCACTTGCAAAGTAGCCTGTTAAGCACGATCTCTTCTGCTCTTAACGAACCACCTAATCATGGCGGGTATTATGGTATGTCACACAGCTAGTCGCTTCTTACGATATGCTCTCTGTAGAGCAGTGGAGCGATTCTTGTTCTTCTAACATACAAAAACCCCAGCATACCAGTGGAGCCAACAATCTCAACATGTAAAACAAATGAAACAGTCACCAGGAAGGACTCGCATACAGGCTTCCTGCAAATCCTCTTCATTCTTGTTCACTTTCAAAGACACATGAATGGCTCACCCAGACAGTCAATGATGGTTTACCCAGACACAAACAAGCAAGGTTCACTCAGACACAGACAAGGATGGTTTACCCAGTCACAAACAAGCATGGTTCACTCAGACACAGACAAGGATGGTTCACTCAGACACAGACAAAGATGGTTCACTCAGACAGAGACAACGATGATTCACTCAGACAAAGACAAGGATGATTCACCCAGACACATACAAGGATGGTTCACCCAGACAGAGACAATGATGGTTCACTCAGACACAGACAAGGATGGTTTACCTAGTCACAAACAAGCATGGTTCACTCAGACACAGACAAGGATGGTTCACTCAAACAGAGACAAGGATGGTTTACTCAAACACAGACAAGGATGGTTCACCCAGACACAGATAAAGATGGTTCACCCAGACAGAGACAAGGATGGTTCACTCAGACAGAGACAACGATGATTCACCCAGACAGAGACAAGGATGATTCACCCAGACACATACAAGGATGGTTCACCCAGACAGAGACAATGATGGTTCACCCAGACACAGACAAGGATGGTTCACCCAAACACAGACACAGATGGTTCACCCAGACACACACAATGATGGTTCACTCAGACACAGACAGGGATGGTTCACTCAGACACAGACAAGGATGGTTTACTCAGACACAGACAAGGATGGTTCACTTAGACACAGACAAGGATGGTTCAATCAGACAGAGACACGGATCGTACACCCAAACGCACTTGTAGAGGGCTTGCATCAAACACACCTGGATAAAGTTCACCAAAACACACCCTAAATTGACTCCCATCAAACACACCTGGGCAGAGTTCACACAAATACATACTGGATTGACTCCCATCAAACACACCTGGGGAGAGTTCACCAAAACACATCCAGGATTAACTCTCACCAAACACACCTGGGCAGAGTTCACCAAAAGACATCCTGGATTGACTCCCATCAAACACACCTGGGCAGAGTTCACCAAAACACATCCTGGATTGACTCTCATCAAACACATCTGGGAAGAGTTCACCAAAACACATCCTGGATTGACTCTCATCAAACACACCTGGGAAGAGTTCACCAAAATACATCCTGGATTGACTCCCATCAAACACACCTGGACAGAGTTCACCAAAACACATCCTGGATTGACTCCCATCAAACACACCTGGGAAGAGTTAACCAAAACACATCAAGTACTGACTCTCATCAAACACACCTGGGGAGAGTTCACCAAAACACATCCAGGATTGACTCCCATCAAACACACCTGGGAAGAGTTCACCAAAACACACCCTATATTGACTCCCATCAAACACACCTGGGAAGAGTTAACCAAAACACATCAAGTACTGACTCTCATCAAACACACCTGGGGAGAGTTCACCAAAACACATCCAGGATTGACTCCCATCAAACACACCTGGGGAGAGTTCACCAATACACATCCTGGATTGACTCTCATCAAACACACCTGGGGAGAGTTCACCAATACACATCCAGGATTGACTCTCATCAAACACACCTGGGGAGAGTTCACCAATACACATCCTGGATTGACTCTCATCAAACACACCTGGGGAGAGTTCACCAATACACATCCTGGATCGACTCTCATCAAACACACCTGGGCAGAGTTCACCAAAACACATCCTGTATCGACTCTCATCAAACACACCTGGGCAGAGTTCACCAAAACACATCCTGGATCGACTCTCATCAAACACACCTGGGGAGAGTTCACCAAAACACATCCTGGATCGACTCTCATCAAACACACCTGGGCAGAGTTCACCAAAACACATCCTGGATCGACTCTCATCAAACACACCTGGGCAGAGTTCACCAAAACACATCCTGGATCGACTCTCATCAAACACACCTGGGCAGAGTTCACCAAAACACATCCTGGATCGACTCTCATCAAACACACCTGGGCAGAGTTCACCAAAACACATCCTGGATTGACTCTCATCAAACACACCTGGGAAGAGTTCACCAAAATACATCCTGGATTGACTCCCATCAAACACACATGGGAAGAGTTCACCAAAACACACCCTATATTGACTCCCATCAAACACACCTGGGAAGAGTTAACCAAAACACATCAAGTACTGACTCTCATCAAACACACCTGGGGAGAGTTCACCAAAACACATCCAGGATTGACTCCCATCAAACACACTTGGGGAGAGTTCACCAATACACATCCTGGATTGACTCCCATCAAACACACCTGGGCAGAGTTCACCAAAACATATCCTGGATTGAATCCCATCAAACACACCTGGGGAGAGTTCACCAAAACACATCCTGGATTGACTCCCATCAAACACACCTGGGAAGAGTTAACCAAAACACATGAAGTACTGACTCTCATCAAACACACCTGGGGAGAGTTCACCAATACACATCCTGGATTGACTCTCATCAAACACACCTGGGAAGAGTTCACCAAAACACACCCTAGATTGACTCCCATCAAACACACCTGGAAAGAGTTCACCAAAACACACCCTAGATTGACTCCCATCAAACACACCTGGACAGAGTTAACCAAAACACATCAAGTACTGACTCTCATCAAACACACCTGGGGAGAGTACACCACAACACACCCTGGATTGACTCGCATCAAACACAACTGGGGAGAGTACACCAAAACATATCCTGGATTGACTCTCATCAAACACATCCACCCACCGTTGTCCAAACTTTTGTTGTATGTTGTTGTATGTTGTTGTATGTTGTGATGAGAGAGGAGAAGGTATTGAACAAAAACAGGAGAAAAAAAATGCAACAAAACAGACACAGAAAAGTTATAAGCAGAAAAGAACCAGTCGAAATCATTACTTGATAGGCTTCCTGTGCGGAAAGTTTGTTCTATGAAAATTGAATTGTTTAAGTCGGCGTGGTGTTAAACAGCCCGTTCACGCGCTGTGGAGCATCTTGTTTGCCACGACTGGAAGTTGTAATGTGTGGGCCCGTCTCCCTAATCACAACAACACCCAGCACGCTAGCCCCAACAATAAACCCACTATTTCCGCTGCGATTGGCGCTCCAAATTGAATTACGTCCTGAAAAACGCTTTATTCTCCTCGCGTAAACGGAGAATTCACAGTTGTTGTTGGTAATTAGAAATTCGTCCCGGTTGGGAAGAAACAACCCACTCGGTCAAATACTAGGTCCATCAGTTGTATTAGAGCGTTTTCACACAGATATATCGACCTTTGGGTGTGAACTCTTCAACTGAGGGGATTGAATTGTTGCTAGAATTTATTTGTTTGCCAAATTGTATAATCATCTCCCCCTGGTTGGCCTCTCAAGTTATGCCCCTTTAATGTGTTCAATTATCTCCGTTGATGAGCTGATGATGGGAAGCGGTGAAAGGGGAGGTCACTCCATGGACGTGCGCAGATTGCCAACTTCATTGTTTTAATACAACGAAAAGCGAATTTGACAACCCCTGTAGACTCTCAATTGGATCGTGGTCTTGTCCTTCATTCTGTTTGTGGCGTTTTTCTCGGGAAATAATCAGAGAAGTCCTTAGGGGAACTTTGAAGAGCAAGGAATAATTCCTTTCAAACGTTAGACAGAACAAAAAGAGTGCCTCTATTTGAATGAAGGGAATGAGCAATAGAAGAAGAGATTATTATGAGTGTCACTTCTTGACTTGAATGTATTACGTGGAGACCACACTGGCAGGGGGCTGGATGGCACGTTGGAGTGGAGGTACAATGTTTATAGAACGATGTATTCATCGAATCTTCCTTGATGTGTTAGATTATAGGTGTAATGCCAGTTGTCTGTAAAGAAGATATTGTGGTCGAAGCGTAGGAATCGTTTTTTTTTTTGGTTTTTGTCCAAGGACGGCATCTGTAACGTAGAGATATAAGTTTTATTTTTTCACATTACATTGGATATACATGAAGGGGTCAAGTAGCTGAGCGGTGAGTGAGCTGCAGCGGTTAGCGACACATAGATGACTGCTAGCGTCAGGGCCAGCAAACCAGATCTGAGCGGTGCATGAGATGCAGCGGTTAGCGAAACATGGCTGACTGCTAGCGTCAGGGCCTGCAAACCAGATCTGAGCGGTGCATGAGATGCAGCGGTTAGCGAAATATGGCTGACTACTAGCGTCAGGGCCTGCAAACCAGATCTGAGCGGTGCATGAGATGCAGCGGTTAGCTAAACATGGCTGACTGCTAGCGTCAGGGCCTGCAAACCAGATCTGAGCGGTGCATGAGATGCAGCGGTTAGCGAAACATGGCTGACTACTAGCGTCAGGGCCTGCAAACCAGATCTGAGCGGTGCATGAGATGCAGCGGTTAGCGAAACATGGCTGACTGCTAGCGTCAGGGCCTGCAAACCAGATCTGAGTGGTGCATGAGATGCAGCGGTTAGCGAAACATGGCTGACTGCTAGCGTCAGGGCCTACAAACCAGATCTGAGCGGTGCATGAGATGCAGCGGTTAGCAAAACATGGCTGACTGCTAGCGTCAGGGCCTGCAAACCAGAGCTGCCAAGACTCTACTACACCTCCACCTAGTGATCCTGGATAACAGGCTTCAATAGAGCAGACTGGCTAAGGAGAAGGGATCGAAAAGGGAATTCTAACCCGGTACTCAAAAATGCATGTTGAAGTCAGATGTGTAGGACCGAAAGGTGGAAATATCGCAGTCAAGCTGTAAACTACGACAGTTCATTCTCCGGACTACATCCTGCTACTTGCAAAGCCATTTTCAGGGCTTGATAGCTGGTGATTGAGAACAAACGAACGAACGAAGAAAAAGAAGAAAGTAGAAGAGGAAGAAGAAGAAGAAGAAGAAGATGATGAAGACGAAGAAGAAGAAGAAGATGAAGAAGAAAAAGAAGAAGATGAAGAAGAAAAAGAAGAAGAAGAAGAATATTCAAGAAAGAGTCTGCTACATCCGACAAATTGTTTCTCACTCAGTTTAAACATGAGTTACACTGTGTCGTATTTGACAGTCAGAATGGCGATATCTGTGGAGTTCCGCCCGATACATCCGCTTGCTGCAAATCTTTTTTCTTCGCCAACACATTACCGTCTCTATGAGCACCTTGTATGAGTCTGGAATCAGAAGAGGCTTACACTGGAAACTCAGCTGCTGATTGACATGACCTATCTAGTTCCCATTCGTAACCTGAACTATTCTACAAAGCGATCAGAAACTTACAGAAGCCTCCAACAAGTTTAACCAGAGATGCATTATTGTAATGTCAATTTCCAGGTACAAGAACAAAGAAGTGATTTTCTGCCAGTTGTTCTCAGATCCTCTCAGAACGTATGTATTATATAGAAAAAATGGATATTTTCTATATATACGTTCGTACTTAACAATCGCTGACCAAAAACTGACTCGTGACTTCAATGAAAAATTAATGAATACGATTATGTTTCCAATTTCAGTGAAGTAAAATCCACATATATGAAAATGTGAACGTCTCCCTTATTGCATTGAAATGCTAAACAGCTGTCTTGTTCTATGTTAAAGCTTTCATTTAATATTTTCCAGCCATGAAACCTGTTGAAGTGACCCAATTATGTAGAAATAAGTGATATTGTAAATACAAAAACCTAGTTCTGACACGTGCATATCACGAGCATAATTAATGCATCTAATAGTTATCTATTTTACAACAGTAATTGACACTATTACAGGAAAAAGTGTGCCACACCTTGGCTAAAGAGCGACATCTGGTTCTCTTCATTGAATGATAACTTGATGTAACGTACGTTAGTTGTATCATTAGATAACAATCATAAATAGGTCTCGTATCATTCATATTTGTATCGATATTTTATTTTAATTATATTATAATGAGGCGCTTTTGATGGGATTTTGATTGGCTGATCGAATCACGTGACCTTGGCATAAGTTGATCACAATATGTGAAAAGCTGTCTGGGATGATTATGAAAGTCGTAGAAATAATATCAGATGGGGGAAGAGGAGAGGGTTTAGGCTTAAAACGGCTGTAAATGATGTCGCATGGCATGAAAAGGTGAAGGGTATTTATTGAGGATTGATTGATTGATTGATTGATTGATTTTTATAGATTTGTTGTGGACATTAACAGTTTGGTCAATTTATGTTCTTGAGATATGTACACCATTATACGTTAGGTCCTAGCTCATCTACATGTTATGGAAATAAATTACTTTTGCATCTTCACACTATCAAACATGTTAGATGTAGTACATTGCCTGTGTTCGTTAGTAGTTTGGCTTCTTCTTCTTCGTACGCTGTCAGACGTCAACTTGAATTTGTTCGAAGACAGCAGCTGTCATCCTGAGGCTGTCGACACTGCCATAGAGCTTGTCTAGTGTTGGCACTGGTGATGGCCACATGTGCTTTCTCTGGTCCTCGTATGTCGGGCAATTATGCAGCAGATCTTCAGCGGTCATTTTCCCTGTACCACAGGTGCATTCGTCAGTGCCACCTATCTTCAGTTTATTGAATAGATGGTACCTCAGTATGTTGTGGGCTGTGCGGAATCTGAAGACCACGATCTGCTCTCTTCTGTTCAACTGGTAGTATGCATCATTTTTTGTGTAGCCAGTATGTTCTGTTTCTCATTTGGCCATTTATCTGGCCCTAATAAACCTTTTGGACTCTTCGTACGTCACACTAGAATCTGGTTGTGGTAGTATTGCACCTTCGTTTGCCAGTCTGTCTGTCATTGCTTTCGCCTGTCAGCATTGCATCTACTGCAGCCTTCAGTGCCTCTGCCTCCGCTCTAAAATTGCTTGAGAATTTTCCAGTTGCCACTGACTGTGTTATTTTTCTTCCATTTGTTAGGCTCAGGAATACCCCTTCCCCTCCATTCTGTGTTGTATTTGTAACAGAACCGTCGGTGTATGCATGGGTCCAGTTCATGATTAGGTAGTTTTCCCCTATGTTTGCTTGCTTGGCTTGGCTTCGTTCGTTCTCAATCTCCCGTTGCCAAAACCTGAAAATGCTTAAGTAGCAGAATGTAGTCCAGAGAACGGAATGGGTTGTGTCGTAGTTTACAGCATGACTGCGGTATTTGCACCTTTCCTTCCAACACATCCGACTTCAGCAAGCATTTTTCTAGTACCGGGTTAGCATTCACTCTTCGATTCCTTTTCCTTAGCCAGTCTGCCCTGTTGCAGCCTGTTATCCAGGATCACCACGTGGAGGTGTAGAAGGGTCTTGGCAGCTCTGGTTCGCTGGCAGTCAGCTATGGGTCGCTGATCACTGCAGCTCATGCGCTGCTCAGCATCTTGATCCCCCGTTAGTAGTTTGACGTGCAACTATTAATGTACATGTGTTTCTTTACATGTTTACGTTAATGTATTACACAACTCTGCTCCGGCTTATCTTACTGAGAAGTTCTTTACCTCATACGTTGTTCGACAGGGCTGCGTCCTCGCCCTTGCGCCATGAATTGGATTCTCGCACAGTCTTCGGCACACAACCCAGGGATCCTCAGACAGTCTTCGGCACACAACCCAGGGATCCTCACACAGTCTTCGGCACGCAACCCAGGGATCCTCACACAGTCTTCGGCACGCAACCCAGGGATCCTCACACAGTCTTCGGCACGCAACCCAGGGATCCTCACACAGTCTTCGGCACACAACCCAGGGATCCGTACGCAGTCTTCGGCACACAACCAAGGGAAATAGTATAATATAATGTAATATAATATTATATAATATGATATAATATAATATAATATAATATAATATAATATAATATAATATAATATAATATAATATAATATAATATAATATAATATAATATAATATAATATAATATAATATAATATAATATAATATAATATAATATAATATAATATAATATAATATAATTAAATGTAATGTAATGTAATGTAATTTAATTTAATTTAATTTAATGTAACAAAACATAACACAAAATAACAAAACATAACATGACATAGCATTACATGTCATGCCATGTCATGTGTAACTATGCCAAGCTATAGAGATCTGCCGAGAACAGAGGACAGTGTCATATCGTGATCAGACGACTACACAACATCTCCAGACTGAGTAACAGAGGACAGTGTCATATCGTGATCAGAAGCCTACACAACATCTCCAGACTGAATAACAGAGGACAGTGGCTTTGCGTAATCAGACGCCTTCAACATATCTCCGGACCGACTAACAGAGGAGGACTTTTGTTTGGCGTGATTAGACGCCTACAACACATCTCCAGACCGACTGATCTAATGATCGTGATGATGATAAGGTAATGTCATGTGTAAAATATGTATTTGAATGTTCAGCGAGACCTATTGGTCCACCGGGAACTTTGTGTATGACAAAGACAAGAATAGCACAACCGCTGCACAGAATGCTTGTCGTAAGAGACGACTAACTGTGTGACATGGCATAACACTGGAAATTGTTAGGTGGTTTGTTAAGAGCAATATAGATAGCCCCTAACAGGCCTCGGGTCTACATTGCTCTAGTGTTTGAGTCTATTAAGATGGACTCGCACACCGGTTACCCACCATCCACGACAATTGTCCCAAAGCAGGGGAGTAATAAACTGCTCAAGCCTAGCCCACTAAGCAGGAAATCCTTTTCCCGGCCACATCCAGCGCCAGATCTGGGACCTACACAGGGGGCATCTTCTGCAGTAGAAGTGCAGATCGAGATGTTAAGACACTTGCCTCTGACAGTGATGGGCGGAAACGGTGGGTAATCGAATCCCGCATGATTAAAACGATCCCTGTTCTCACGTGAGGTAAGACCAGAGTACATGCATCCAGAGTTCCCTCCAATCGTCTCGACCAATAGTCTTGCCACTGATCCTTCTTCGTCTTCTTCATCGTACGCAGTCAGACATCAACCTTTATTTTTTCGAAAAAAAGCAGCTGTCATCCTGAGGCTGTCGACACTGCCATAAAGCTTGTCTAGTGTTGCCACTGGTGATGGCCACATGTGCTCTCTCTGATCCTCGTATGTCGGACAGTTTTGCAGAAAATGCTCAGCGGTCATTTTCCCGGTACAACACGGGCATTCGTCAGTGCCACCTATCTTCAATTTGTTGAATAGGTGGTACCTCAGTCTATTGTGGCCAGTGCGAAGTCTGAAGACCACGACCTGCTCTCTTCTGTTCAACTGGTAATAGGCATCGTTTTTTGTGTAGCCAATATGTTCGGTTTCCCATTTGGTCATGTATCTAGCTATAATAAGCCGTTTTGACTCTTCGTATGTCACACTAGAATCTGGTTGTGGTAGTCTTGCACCTTCTTTTGCCAGTCTGTCTGCCTCCTCGTTGCCTTGGATGTTGCAGTGGGATGGAACCCACTGTACCACTACCCTTTTTGGTGCGGACTGTTGGCATAGTTTACAGAGTACTGCTCTTAAATCATTGAGTTAATTATTTTTCTGGCTTTTTAGTGCTGTGACTACGACCAAAGCATCTGTAAGCAGGACTATATGGCTTTCATTCCTTTTACCTGTCACCATTTCTTCCACTGCCGCCCTCAGTGCCTCTGCCTCCGCTCTGAAATTGCTTGTGTATTTTCCAGTAGCGAATGACAGTGTTATTTTTCTGCCATTTGGTAGGTTCAGAAATGCTCCTGCCCCTTCGTTCTGTGTTGTGTTTGTTACAGAACCGTCGGTGTATGCATGGGTCCAGTCCATGCTTGGGTAGTTTTTCGTTTTGTAGCTCAGGGTAGTATCTCTTCTTTCTTTTTCAGTCTGGCAGTTTTTGTTTCCAATACCTGGTATATTTTCTACCACCTCTGGAAATATATGGTGCCTCCAGGTAGGTTTTCGTACAGTAGGGATGGGCTTTGGTGTTGTTAGTGCGGCCACTGATCCAAGGTAACTTGGGAGAAGAGAGTGAAATTGATGATCATTCACTCCCTCACTGTAATCCTCATTCAGCTCACATCACAGTATTAAGACAAAACGGTCTGATGGTGCAACCACCATCGCTTGCGGTGGACAATAACTTTTTATTAATTTGTTTATTTTATAGGTCGACTAAGACTAAGATTTGAGTGTTATTCTACTTCAATAAACTTGGTACAGTGTTCAATGTAAAAGACACATTTCTAAATACATTATCTTTCCACGAGAATGTAGCTAGAATGTCCGACACAAATACGGCTGTTCATTCTACTTTCAATCAGCTCATCGGACGTCAGGGTGGAACCACCCAACTTTAGCTACTAAGTCTTACCTTGATCATCCAGGTGTTACAGTTGTCATGGCAAAACGTGAGAAGTAATTGTAGGAGCTTGTGACAACAATATTCACAATAAGTCAAGAGTTTAGATTAGACAGAAACATGAAGAAAACAAAGACTATGATAATTGGGAAAAGTGACAAGAAACCATGTAACCAGATAGAAATAAAAGATCAACTACTTGAACAGGTACAGAGTTTCTCCTATCTAGGTCATATAATAACGGAAGAAGGCAGCTGTGAAAAAGAAAAAGAGAATTGTCAGATGTTGTATATATTCATAACTACTTTATGGCGCGGAAACATGGACAATGAATTACAAGTTGGAGAAGGGCGTTGAAGCCTTCGAAATGTGGGTATATAGAAGATTAGGTCACATATCTTGTAAAGATAACAAATAAATTTGGAGGTATTGGAAAAGTTGGAGGTGAAAACAAAATTAATGACCGAAGTCAGGGTTAGACAGTTACGTTATTTTGGACATTTAATAAGACATACCTCCTTATTGAAGACCACACTGAAGAATAGGGTGGAAGGTAGTCGTTCAAGAGGCAGACAACGCTTTAAGTGGGTGGATAACATAAGGAGATGGACTGGAAAAAGCCTCTCAGATTGCACCATTGCGGCAAAAGCTACAGTACACTGGAGATCCATTGTAGCCGGCCTTCCATGCGGAGATGGCACCTGAACTGAACTTTGAAGTGCGCATTTATCTGCCCATAGGAACATCTTTATCAAAACAGTATCTTCTGGCATTTACACGTTGACTTCTTCAAATTATCCACCAGTGGTTATCAATTCCAGCATTAAACGCCCACTGCAGTTGGTTCACAATGAGATTAAAAGTACACCAACACGTGGTCTTTCAGTGTCCCCCTGCTACCCAGGGGAGGATTACCAGACGACATTCAAATTCTTGAACCTCTACCAAGCACTGATATAATTCTCGGTCAAATTTCACTGCCTCGCAGGGGCGTTGTTCCTCGCTGACAAGACAACTGTGTCCGACACTCAGATCTATCTGGAGATTATGCAGGCAACTAAAAGGGAGAATTGCTAGCTCGGAATTCAAGGCCCGACTGAAACGTTCCAGGGCAGCTATTGTCCTGAAACACAAATGCTCTGTGTACCTGGGCAAGGTGTCCGACGATTTAAAGACGTCCTTCCCGTGACTTAAGCATTGTTCCTCTGCCGGAGAGAATAGTCGGTTGACAAAGGCGGTCTGCTTGATCCTGAGGGTTGGAAAGGGAGAGGGTAGAGTGGGGGGGGGAAGGGGGTGAGAAGGCATGTGGTTGGTGGGCGTGGCAATTTTGAAGGCCAAGCTTGGGATTTCAGGTCAACAATAGAGTTGTGCTTGTGGGGCAACAATCCGTTTCCATGGAGATGTATTTTCCTGTGTGGAGTTTAAGTTTCCAACACGTCGTCTGTTTCATGTGGTAGTGAAGTACTCATCATTCACGGTAAAGTAACGGGGTTCAACTCCCTCAACCACCACGACCCAAATCAACACTGCTGAAAATGGGTACTCGACTTATAGTTAGATTAGAAAAATGCAGCGAGGAAGATAATTGATCACCTCCGATCTCACATCTCCATATCACATCTCCACATCCCATCTCACATCTCCATCTCACCCAAGCTGGTCTCTAACACGCTATTCCCGACCAGCTGTTGAAGTACACCATTAAGCTATTTTTTAAAAGCAGTACTTCAAACTCACCAGAACAACGTTCCTACAGTAAAACTCCCCAGAACTTCCTACAGTAAAACTCCCCAGAACTTCCTACAGTAAAATTTCCCAGAACTTCCCACAGTAAAACTCACCAGAACAACGTTCCTACATTAAACTCCCCAGAACTTCCTACAGTAAAACTCACCAGAACAACGTTCCTACAGTAAAACTCACCAGAACAACGTTTTTACAGTAAAAATCACCAGAACAACACATATAGGTCATGCCTCATTGACCTCATCTGGACACAAAAACATATATAGGTCATGGCTCAGTGGCCTCACCTGGACAAAAACAGATATAGGTCATGGCTATGTGGTCTCACCTGTACATAAACAGATATAGGTCATGGCTCAGTGGCCTCACCTGGACAAAAACAGATATATGTCATGGCTCAGTGGCCTCACCTGGACAAAAACAGATATAGGTCATGGCTCAGTGGCCTCACCTGGACAAAAACAGATATAGGTCATGGCTCAGTGGCCTCACCTGGACAAAAAAATCACACAAATCTGGCTAATGGCGTCTAACCTAAGCCGCTCATTTCACATCATGTCTGAGTGTGTGATTTGTTAGTTTTCGTTTGTTTGTGTTTTGTTCCTAGCGAAAATCTTGTCGCCGTAACATAGATAGCATTATGTTTTTCTCCTGCTGCGGTCACTGATCCATGACTTATATATGTTTTTATCGAATCGAACCCATGTATCTTTTATGTATTTTAAGTAAGAATCAATAAAGCTACTACTCTGCTAGCAAAACGACATTTTTTCTGGACTCTTAGATTGAATTAAAGAGCCCATTTTTCTAGAATGTTGCGCTTAAGGATTAAAATAGATGCAACTGGCTGACTAGTGCAGGATTCTAGCAAATCTATAGAACATGACATAAATAAGTTCACTATAATTAATAAAACAGCTTTCATATTTATTAACTGTCCGGCATCACGATGTTGAGTACTGCATGAGCTGCAGCGGTCAATGACCCAAAGCAGACTGCCAGCATCAGGACAGATGACACAGAGCTGCCACGATCCTTCTACACCTCCACGTATTGATCCCGGATAAAAGGCTGCAACAAAGCAGACTGGCTAAGGAGTAGAGATCGAAGAGAGAAGGTTAGCCCGGTACTAAAAAATGTCATGCAGAAATCGAATGTGTTCGACTGAAATGTACAAATATCGCAGGGAAGTTGTAAACTACGACACAGTGCCTTCCGTTCGGCGGACTACATCCTGCTACTTGCAAAGTCCTTTTCAGGGCTTGGTACCAGGAGTTTGAGAACAAATGAAGAAGAAAAAGAAAAATTATAAAAAAATTAGGAAGGCAAGGATGTGGAGGAAGAATAAGGCTACTATGAAAAAGGACAATTTAAACGAGAGTTTCCGTTTGAACAACCTTCCATTTCACAAATCCAGGTCAAAGCAAAGTTTATGACGTCACAAGAGCGACGAACCATATGGTATTGGATATTTTCAAAATATTGATGCCAAAGTATTTGATGAAATTAAAGATTGGTTTATTGATCATGCTATTGCGAAATGTGAACCTCCAATAAGGACAATTTAATAGTGTGCGTTTAGTCATCAAAGTCTTGCATCGGAATTCCATGCAGAAATTATTGGTATACCTGGAATCCTGGTATTCACACCGGTATGTTAATATCTGTTGTCAGGTAGCCGAAGGCTTGGGTTATACGTAGTGGGTATTTTAAAACCTCTAGCAGGAGACGGCATGGCCTAGTGGTTAAGTGGCACGGCTCACGACCCGAAGGTGCTGGGTTCGATCCCCATCACAGCACAGGCCGTTACCTCGGGGAAGCAAACTCTTAGAAAATGCAGGAGAAAGCAGGCCCTTACATAAAATGCGTGCTGAAGTCGGATGCACTGGGCCGACAGGCGCAAAATAAAAACACAGTGCAACGCACACCGCCTTGGGGATTAGAGAAAATAAGGCGAACGCCAAAAAAAAACAAAAAAACAAAAAAAACAACCTCTAGCGGCTTACTAGGCCTGGGGGAAGGTATAAATAATTTGGGTAGATTTTTAACTAGAATTTTTCAATTTAAATCACGGCAGCGGCCGTTAAACGTACTCTTGTCAGTTTCTAACTGCCAAGAGATTTTTTTATGTGCTCGACACTGCACACGGGAGTCCGATCTAACAATCAAGAGGGTGAATTTTTACCAGAATATCCCCATGAAAAATATCGGTCTCCATCGTGATTCGAACCCGCGTTCTCCAGCACCCGAAGCGGACACCTTACCCCGAGACCACTGAGTCATCCACCCGATGCGGACACCTTACCTGGAGACCACTGAGTCCCCCACCAGAGGCGGACACTTTACCTCGAGACCACTGAGCCCCCCCCCCCCCCCACCCCCCACCCGAGGCGGACATCTTACCTGGACACCACTAAGCCCCCACCCGAGGCGGACACCTTACCTGGACACCACTAAGTCCCCCCTACCCGAGGCGGACACTTTACCTGGACACCACTAAGACGCGGACACCTTATCTGGACACCACTAAGCCCCCCACCCGAGGCGGACACCTTACCTGGACACCACTAAGCCACCACCCGAGGCGGACACCTTACCTGGACACCACTAAGCCCCCACCCGAGGCGGACACCTTACCTAGACACCACTAAGACCCCCACCCTAGGCGGACACCTTACCTCGAAACCACTGAGCATGAGGCGGACACCTTACCTCGAAACCACTGAGTCACCCACCAGAGGCGAATACCTTACCTCGAAACCACTGAGCATGAGGCGGACACCTTACCTCGAAACCACTGAGTCCCCCACCAGAGGCGGATACCTTCCCTGTAGACCACTACGTCCCCCACCAGAGGCGGACACCTTACCTGGAGACCACTGAGTCCCCCACCGGAGGCGGAAACCTTACCTGGAGACCACTAAACCCCCAAACGGACACCTTACCTGGAGACCACTAAGCCCCTAATTGGACACCTTAACTAGACACCACTAAGCCCCCACCTGAGGCGGACACCTTACCTGGACACCTCTAAGCCCCCAAGTGGACACCTTACTTGGACGCCACTAAGCCCCCAAGTAGACACCTTACCTGAACACCACTAAGCCCCCAATTGGACACCTTACATGGACCCCACTAAGCCCCCAATTGGACACCTTACCTGGACACCACTAATCCCCCACCTGAGGCGGACAAATTACCTGGACACCACTAAGCCCCCAAGTGGACACTTTACCTGGACACCACTAAGCCCCTAGAAATTATTTCCTGTGGTTAATATTGGATAAACCGTCTTAACTCATAAGAACAACTTAGAACGGGACGAAAGCAATTTGAAATTTGGGAAGCGACCTCGGCAAACTTCCAGTGATTTTAATATTTGCTTTGACGATCCAAGCGCATTCCTTTGGTATTTGTTGTTTGTTTTTGTTTTGTTTTTTTGGTTTTTTTTGTTGTTTTTTTTCCGTTCGCCTTATTTCTTTCAATCCCCACAACGATGTGCGTTGCACTATGTTTTCATTTTGCGCCTGTCGGCCCAGTGCATCCTATTTCGGCATACATTTTATGTAAGGGTCTGTTTCATCCTGCATTTTCATAGGCTTGACTTCCCGAGGTAACGACCGGTGCTGTGACTGGGTATCGAACCCAGGACCTAGCCCACGTCGTCACCCACTATTTTGATAACGTGGGCGTTATCTTTCTTGATCCTGTTTCTGACGACGACCAGCTCTCTGTAGCCCACACTCAAAACAAAATACGGAAACTTGAAAGATTTAGTAGAAGTTGTGCGATACTTTGAAGGGATCATTTCTCCCCCTCGATCTTACCTCACGTTTAATTTAACCCTGTCCAACAATCACACTCTAACACAGCATATGCGCCCTCAGTGTGAGACCCTTCCATTGCACTAAGAGAGCCCTAATCAGTTCAAACACACACACACACACACATGCATACAAGCACCGGTAATACGTCCTGGTATCACCCAAAAGGCTGTAACCCGGGGTGGAAAAATCCGTGCCTCCGCCAGTAGAATACACAGAGGGAAACACTTTACACCAAAAAAAAAAAAAATAAACAAAACAGTTTCAGTTAAAAACACTTTTAATCACAGAGTATTTTTCAGACAAATCCACGTTTTACCATAGCAAGTTGTCATTTAAGGGCTTTTAAATAGACTTAAAATATTGTCTAAATATTTTAAAGCTATTGATTAACTTCCGCACTATTAACAAATTAATGTTACTGCTGTAAATAAGAACTCTTGTCATTTCTTCGTCTAACAAATCCAACACTTGTACAAACCACTGTCGTCCGTTCATTTCTCACACTATTATGTATGTACTCACGTCCACAAACCATCTCTAACACACTCACACACTTGACATGTCAGTCACGCATCGCTAGTCAACCGAAACATCTTTCACCGACATTTGGCACAGTTGAGAAATCATTATTTCAGAGCTCCTTACCACAAACAGATTCTTAATGCACTGTGTTAGTAGCTGCCACAAATAAACAGAATTCCACAAAACGTACAAGACAGAAAGAGTTTGTGTAATGTTCAGGTACAGACAACAGAGTTCTACAAAACGTAGAAAATTGAAAGAGTTTGTGTAGTGTTCAGGTACAGACAACAGAGTTCTACAAAAGGTAGAAAATAGAAATAGTTTGTGTAGTGTTCAGGTACAGACAACAGAGTTCTACAAAAGGTAGAAAATAGAAAGTTTGTGTAGTGATCAGGTACAGACAACAGAGTTCTACAAAACGTAGAAAATAGAAAGAGTTTGTGTAGTGTTCAGGTACAGACAACAGAGTTCTACAAAACGTAGAAAATAGAATGAGTTTGTGTAGTGTTCAGGTACAGACAACAGAGTTCCACAAAACGTAGAAAATAGAAAGAGTTTGTGTAGTGTTCAGGTACAGACAACAGAGTTCCACAAAATGTAGAAAATAGAAAGAGTTTGTGTAGTGTTCAGGTACAGACAACAGAGTTCCATAAAACGTAGAAAATAGAAAGAGTTTGTGTATTGTTCAGGTACAGACAACAGAGTTCTACAAAACGTAGAAAATAGAAAAAGTTTGTGTAGTGTTCAGGTACAGACAACAGAGTTCTACAAAAGGTAGAAAATAGAAAGTTTGTGTAATATTCAGGTACAGACAACAGTTCTACAAAAGGTAGAAAATAGAAAGAGTTTGTACAGCGTTCACACAAATTCATGAACTTGCGATAACAAAAAAACATTTCCTATGTTTGCATTGAATTTTGCATGTTTTTACTGCCGAGGACAGATGTGTCAGACTGAAAGGTGCAAATATCGCAGTCTAGCTATAAACTATCGACACAGCGCATTCCTTTCTCTGATCTACATCCTGCTACTTGCAAAGCCCAGTTCAGGGCTTGGTAGCGGGAGATTGAGAATGTTCAGGGTTTGAGAGTTGTTGAAGAGAACTCAATCAAATTAGCATCGCCGCAAAAGGAGAACAAATTAAAGATAAATGTAAAGAAGACAGTTTTGTGGTGGTGGCAAAAACCAACCAGAAAACCGCAAATCTAGTCATAGATGGACAAAGCATTGAATACGTGAAATAGCTTCCATTTTTGGAGCAATTAATGACAGAAGATGCCGCTATTCGGAGAAATATTAGGGTTAATTTAGCAATGGCAAAAACTGTGCTCAGATACAAACAAAGAATTCTAACATTAAAAAGTAGTGACAGCTCAATTCATAAAAAAATTCTCCATGTATATAAATCTAGCAGAGACATGAACTGTAAACATGAGAGAGGAAGGATATGCAGTGACCTTTGACATGTGGTGTTATCGGAGGATAGATACGATCAGATGGACAGAAAGTCGAATAAAACTGTGCTAGAGGCAGTGGACGAAACAAGACAGCTTATGAGTTGAAGATTGTCTTGGCTTGACCACAGTCTAAGACACACTGGTCCAGTACATGCAACCCTCGCGGAACACGGACTAGGCAGAGGTTGACCGGGGACTACTTTCATCACTCAGGCCTGCAAAGACGAGACGGAGGTTGACCAAGGACTACTTTCATCACTCAGTCATGCAGAGACATCGAAGTCAAATCCTATAACGAACTCAGAAGTGCTGCAGAGAACAGAAAACATTTGCGTGACATGATGCAGGGCTTCTAAGACCAGACTTTGGACTGAAGACCTTAGAGGGACATGATACACGGTCTCCAAGACCTGTCTATGGACTGAAGACCTTAGTGTGACTTGATACACGGTTTCCAAGACCAGTCTATGGACTGATATCCTTATCGTGACTTGATACACGGCCTCCAAGACCAGTCTATGGACTGATGACCTCATCGTGACTTGATACACGGCCTCCAAGACCAGTCTATGGACTGATGACCTTATCGTGACTTGATACACGGCCTCCAAGACCAGTCTATGGACTGATGACCTTATCGTGACTTGATACACGGCCTCCAAGACCAGTCTATGGACTGATGACCTATCGGCGACAAACTGAACAAACCTAACTATTGCTACGATTATTCCTGTTCTGGTTGTCGACGTTAGAATGAGGAATAAAAACGTTTTCCCGTGCAGTCGTCGCGAAGTGTGCAGTCTGAACCCAGTTCCCCTTGATCAAAAGAGCTGTTTCAACCACGTTGATCGACATGCCCAGAGATTTAGACGTTCCTCCATCTACATATGTCTCTATCTACACGCTCCTCGCAGTCCACTCGCTCTGTACATACTGTCTGTCTACGCGTGTATCTGTCCACTCGCTCTGTACATACTGTTTGTCTACACGTGTATCTGTCCACTCGCTCTGTACATACTGTCTGTCTACGCGTGTATCTGTTCACTCGCTCTGTACATACTGTCTGTCTACGCGTGTATCTGTCCACTCGCTCTGTACATAATGTCTGTCTACGCGTGTATCTGTCCACTCGCTCTGTACATACTGTCTGTCTACGCGTGTATCTGTCCACTCGCTCTGTACATACTGTCTGTCTACGCGTGTATCTGTTTACACCCTCTATCTATGCGTGTATCTGTCCACACGCTCTGTCTACGCGTGTATCTGTTTACACCCTCTATCTATGCGTGTATCTGTCCACTCGCTCTGTCTACACGTGTATCTGTCAACTCGCTCTGTCTACACGTGTATCTGTCCACTCGCTCTGTCTACACGTGTATCTGTCCACTCGCTCTGTCTACACGTGTATCTGTCAACTCGCTCTGTCTACACGTGTATCTGTCCACTCGCTCTGTCTACACGTGTATCTGTCAACTCGCTCTGTCTACACGTGTATCTGTCCACTCGCTCTGTCTACACGTGTATCTGTCAACTCGCTCTGTCTACACGTGTATCTGTCCACTCGCTCTGTCTACACGTGTATCTGTCAACTCGCTCTGTCTACACGTGTATCTGTCCACACGCTGTATCTAGTGTGTATCTGTCCACACGCTCTGTCTACACGTGTATCTGTCCACTCGCTCTGTCTACGCGTGTATCTGTCCACACGCTCTGTCTACATGTGTATCTGTCCACTCGCTCTGTCTACACGTGTATCTGTCCACTCGCTGTCTACATGTGTATCTGTCCACTCGCTCTGTCTACACGTGTATCTGTCCACTCGCTCTGTCTACACGTGTATCTGTCCACACGCTCTGTCTACACGTGTATCTGTCCACTCGCTCTGTCTACACGTGTATCTGTCCACTCGCTCTGTCTACGCGTGTATCTGTCCACTCGCTCTGTCTACACGTGTATCTGTCCACTCGCTCTGTCTACACGTGAATCTGTCCACTCGCTCTGTCTACACGTGTATCTGTTCACTCGCTCTGTCTACGCGTCAATCTGTCCACTCGCTCTGTCTACACGTGTATCTGTCCACTCGCTCTGTCTACACGTGTATCTGTCTACTCGCTCTGTCTACACTATCCACGGCTCACAAGCTCATCGATCCACACTTATCGGAAGTCTCACGTTACACTACAACCTTCTTCTTCTTCTTATCCTTTTTCTTCTTCTGCGTTTGTTCCAAAAAAGATGTTGTGACGTTTTTTCAAGGCTGCGATATCTGCTCCTTTTAGTCTAACACATCCGATTTCATCTGTATTTTTGAGGATCTTGTTTGTATTCCCACTGCGATCCCTAACCGTTGGTCAGACTAAACTAGTGACTAGTGCAGCCTATTTGCAGGGCCGCCACTTGGAGGCGGAATAGGGTCTTGGTGAGCTATGGTTCGCTGACCCTGATGCAAAAGGCGGAGGGGGGGTTGAAGGATTTGGTGGGGGGAGGGGTGAATTGATTTAAAGAACAACATGTACCTTACCGAGGTAGGGAGGAAGACTAACGTCTGGCCAGGCGAAATATACTGGTCAGACATATTAGTCAGGGTTAGGCAAAAATGTACTGATCAGACATGTTAATAAGGGTCAGTCAAAAATATATCGGCCCCGACTTCCTAGTAGCCCTTCATGGAAACGGGGTGTTTTCATGGTATCCTGGCTAACGAGGTAAGGGATCGACGTGATCCCTGTAGTAGTGAGTGACACGCAGATGAAGACACGCATAGCACAACCGCCTAGAGGACCACTGTCCACCTTCATCGGCACGCTAGGGATGTGAGGAAAGCTATTGCAACCCGTCTATTTAACTACCTTTTCATGGCGTACAAAAGAATAACTTACTTATTATGGGCATTCGCAACAACTACAGCAACATCCTTAACTAGGTTATGAACGTTAGCACTCGTCATAAAGCGGCCATCTTGCATCCTGCTCACTGCTCGGTCAGAGGTTACTGACTCATCGCACATAGATTAAAAACTTCATGACATTCAATTTCAGCGAATCTCTTCTCGTATATAGCTTGTACAAGACTGTCAGTAGCGCTGTGCATGATGGACAAGCTGTTAGGTCAGCCACGTACTCTATCAGTAACGAGCAGAACCTCTGTAATTTGATTCGATTTCACAAGTCCTTGCCCTTTAACCTCTCCAAATTTGCATAATTAACTCAAATATCTCGTTTCATGCTTCAAGAGCAAGGGATGTGACTAGGTTCCATTTGTAACAAGTCAAAGCGGCTGCAGTAACAATCAACAGTTGATACTATTAAATCAGTAGTAACTCCTTTCAGTCATGACTGACTGATGATAAGACTTAGAGTGGTAAACACGAAATATATATTTATATTTTCTTGTTTTCTCTCTCCCTGCTGAGTTATCGTTTGACTTCTCTGTGTTGCAAGGGCCTCTCTTCATCATGCGTGATGTGGTTCTTCAGGGTATATCTCCGCTTGGATCGGTCCTCAGCTTCGTCTTCTCAAGATGTCATGTATAGGGGCTTTATATTACGCTTACACACATCTTTGAACCTCAGCTGTGGTTGACCGACTGTTCTCTTGCCATCCGTCATGGAGGATCTCTTTGGGAATGCTACCATCTTCCATTACATGACCAAGCCATCGTAATCTTCGCTACCTACGTCAGAGTGCAACTCTCTGTTTGTTACGATGTCTTTCTGTACGAGAAAGGGGGGGGGGGGGTCTCTTTGGAGAAGTGGTCAAGCCGTTTTCATCGTGTCTGGAGATCCCTGGGTTCATCGCTGGATATCCCTAGGTTCATCGCTGGAGATCCCTTGGTTCATGGCTGGAGATCCCTGGGTTCATCGCTGGAGATCCCTAGGTTCATCACTGGAGATCGCTTGGTTCCTTGCTGGGGGTCCCTGGGTTCATCGCTGGAGATCCCTAGGTTCATCGCTGGTGATCCCTGGGTTCATCGCTGGAGATCCCTGGGTTCATCGCTGGAGATCCCTTGGTTCATCGCTGGAGATCCCTGGGTTCATCGCTGGAGATCCCTTGGTTCATCGCTGAAGATCCCTGGGTTCATCGCTGGAGATCCCTGGGTTTATCGCTGGAGATCCCTTGGTTCATCGCTGGAGCTACGGAGTTCGTGCTTTGTGCGATGCCCTCGGCACGCGGGATGCCTTTCTGCTGAGAGAGACTGAGCCATATGGGGAAACTCGTGGGGATGAAGTCGATTCTTTGCCTTTAACCTTCAGTAACCTTCAGTAACCTTCAGTAACCTTCTAATTCCAAGAATGGATTTCATGGGTCTTATGTGGAAGCCGTTAAGCCTGTGCTCTTGCCCAAGTTTCGCTACCATTAGGAGTGTACTGACGGCACATGCATTGCACACCATGGCCTTGGTATGAATTGTCTGTTTCTGGTTGTTGTGAGGTGAGATAATGTAGCAGTAGTTTTGACTATCTATTTCTGGCCCTAGAGAGAGCTTGTCATATGTGCTTTGGTGGACAGCTGCCAGTTTATAATTATTATCGATGCTAAGATTTGGCGTGGGATCTACTTCCTGTACCAGTACATTTGTTTTGTTGAGACTTACTGTGAGACCAAATCCTTTGCAAGCCTGGGAGAAGCGATCTATCAACCACTGAAGTTAGGGTTGATTGTGAGGGACATAGCAGGATTATCAGCGAAAAGCAAGTCCTTGATGATGATCTCCCGTATCTTCGTTTTGGCCTTTGGCCTGGCAAGGATAAACAGCCGACCATCCGACCTAGTGTCAGGGCAGATTCCTTCATCTACTTTACCAAATGATTGCTTCAGAAACCGAGCATAAAAGATTCCGAATATTTTCCGAGTACAACATAGCCCTGCTTAACACCACTTAGAATTCTAAATGGTTCTGATATGCTACCATCAAATGGGACTGTTCCTGTTATGCCCTCATGGAACGATATTATTGGTCGTAGCAGCTTGCTTGGGCATCTTATTTTAGAGAGGAGTTCCAAGTCCATCTCTACTAACCAAATCAAATGCCATTATGGGATCAAGACGCTGAGCAGCGCATGAGCTGCAGTGGTCAGCGACACCATAGCTGACTGCTAGTGTCAGGGCCAGCGAACTAGAGCTGCCAAGATCCTTCTACACCTCCACGAGGTGATCCTAGTTAACAGACTGCATCAGGGCAGACTGGCTAAGGAGAAGGGATCGAAGAGGGAATGCTAACCCGCTACTCAAAACATTCTTGCTGAAGTCGGATGTGTTGGACCGAAAGGTGAAAATATCGCATTCAAGCTGTAAATTACGACACAACGCATTCCGTTCTCTAGACTACATTCTGCTACTTAAGCCTTTTCAGGGTTTGGTAGCGGCAGATTGAGAACGAACGAAGCCAAGCCAAATGCCTTTATCAGACCAAATGAAGGTCATGTGAAAAGAGCTGTTTCTGTTCATGTGACTGTTTCTGAAGTTTCCGAAGATCTTTGACCTTCCAGATCTAAATCGACAATGTGACGGGGGATTCACGTGCTCAGATAATTTGTGTAGCCGTAGTAAGATTACTCTAGCGAAGCCTATGCCTGTAACACTGAGCAGAGAGGCCAGTCGCCAGTTATTTCAGTCACTTCCATCATCTTTGTTTTTACAAAATGTAAAAATCTCTGCATTTCTCATATCTTGGTTCCAGTCTCTGTCGCCTTACATTCAGATTGATTCTAAGAAGATTACGCCCGTAAGTTATCGGTGGTAATTCACCAAGGAGAAGGGCAACCCATTCTTCAAGCCCCATACAATTCTAGAGCGTATTCAGGTGTTCTTCAAAGGTCGAGGAAGGGAAATACAAATTTTAAAAACGACGTCGAAAGCCAATTTCCCGGGTCGGATGACGTAATCCGTTCAATGAAAGATTATGTAATTTTATTATAAAAATAAGCCCCATAGTAGAAACTGCCGTCAGGAATGAAGTGTTAGACTTTTGATTGTTCTAAGCCATAGTTCGTGTGAGGTGGGGTGGTCAATGTCCTTCCTCGTTAAATTTCTTTCTCTAAATGTAGGCTGGGTACTCATTTATTAATAAACCCCCATATACAGTTGGGTTGACTGAATCGTGTGGGTAGCAAGAGTTGAACACCGTAGCTTTGCCTTTAAAATCAGTGAGGTAAGAAGAAAAACGAAGAAGAAGAAGAAGAAGAAGAAGAAGAAGAAGAAAGGGAACACTCCATATCTGCCTAACGGCCTCTTATTATCTTACAACCTCTGCAATAATCTCACATTATCTATTCACACATCTACATCAGGCTGGCTATGACAGAATGCGCATGCGCATTAACTGGAGACTGAGGTTGTGTAGTGTGGCGAGGTCAGGGTGAGACTTCTCTATCGTTCGATTCTGCAAAGAAAACAACATCCCATTCTGGTGGATATTCTTCATTTTCTTGAGCAAACAACATCATTCAATCGAGGACAGCCAACCCAAGATTGTCTATCTCATTTACTGATATTAATTACGCCTCCATTTCCTGGACTGTGAAAACACGAGTCGTCTCAATCACTATTGCGTTCAATCCACAAGACGACAATCCATCTCCGTTTCCGGCAACGAGAAAAAGATGAGTGCCCATGCGCGTGGTCAGTAACAGGAAGTATACTCTCAACTACAAACAGGCATTACTCTCTAACCGAAAAACAGCTAGGAGTGCGAGAAGCGGGTTTTGTTCTTCAGATGAGATTCGACTGTCCTTATAAATGAGCAAACAATTGTCCCTTGCCATTTATTTTGCAAACCACAAGCGCTGAAAGGAATATCTGACATGAAAAATATGACCATTTTCCTAGTACTAGCTTGTTAAGAGCGGGAAATTGCCCTTTGATTTTTGTAGTTGTAAGGTGGTGTCTATTTCCGTAGCTGCTTGAAGGAAGGTCTATAGTGTCAATGATGGACGTAGCAGACCCCAGGATCCGTTGGTCAGTAAAATAACCATACGGGCAATGGGAGAGGTTGTCGGGTGGTAATGTACACCACCACACTGAGGAATATCTGAATGGAGACTATCATGAATTAAGTTTACGCTGTATCAACAATTCGTATGTGATAACTTTCACATTATCTGTTCTTATGTTCTGTTTTGGCTTGGCTTGGCTTGGCTTGGCTTCGTTCGTGCTCAGTTTCCCGCTACCAAGACCTGAAAAGGGCTTTGCAAGTAGCAGAATGTATGCCAGAGAACGAAATGCGTTGTGTCGTAGTTTACTGCGATATGTGCACCTTTCGGCCCAATACATCTGCCTTCAGCAGACATTTTTTGAGTACCGGGTTAGCCTTCCATCTTATATCCCTTCTCCTTGGCCAGTCTGCTCCCAGGATCACCGCGTGGAGGTGTAGAAGGGTCTTAGCAGCTCTGGATCGATGGACCTGGCGCTAGCAGTCAGCTATGGGTCGCTGTCTGCTGCAGCTCATGCGCTGCTCAGCATCTTGATCCCGTGTTCTGTTCTGACCGAGTAGTTCCCGTGTTCTGTTCTGACCGAGTAGTTCCCGCGTTCTGTTCTGACCGAGTAGTTCCCAGATCAAATAGAATTGGGCCACAGTTTCCTTCATTACATGACGCGTAGATTCGACTAAAGATGGCTGGGCACTAGACTGGCAACCTCGCTATCTGAGAACCATTGCTATAACAGCACACCGAAATTGACTTCCTGAAAGAGTGGTCTGCCGGGGTCTTTGTGAATGACAAAGACAAGAATAGCACCACTGCCTCACGGAGAGTATGACGTAAGAGGCTACTAACTGTGTGACATGGCATACCATCTGTCAGGGATGAGTGGTTTATTTAGAGCAGCATAAATGGCGCATAACAGGCTGCGGGTCTACTTTGCTATAGTGTTTTAGTCTATTAAGATGAACTTGCACATCGGCTAACCACCCTCCGTACGCGATTGTCGCAACGCAGAGGAGAATTAGGCTGCTCGAGCCTAGCCTGCTAATCAGGAAATCCTTCTCCTGGCAACATCCAGCTCATAACAGAGCTGCTAGGATCAAGATGCTGAGCAGCACATGAACTGCAGTGGTCAGCGACCCATAGCTCACTGCTAGCGTCAGGACCACCGAACCAGAGCTGCCAAGACCCTTTTACACCTCCACGTGGTGATCCTGGATAACAGGCTGCAGCAGGGTAGACTGGTTAAGGAGAAGGGATTGATGAGGGAATGTTAACCCGGTACTAAAAAAATGCTTGCTGAAGTCGGATGTGTTGGACCGAAAGGTGCAAATATCGCAGTCAAGCTGTAAACTACGACACCACGCAATCCGTTCTCTGGACTACATTCTGCTACTTAAGCCCTTTCAGAGTTTGGTAGCGGGAGACTGAGAACGAACGAAGCCAAGCCAAGCCATACCAGAGCTGGGACGAGCAAAGGAACATGTGTCCCAGTAGAGGTACAGGTCGGAATAAGATCAGGCTTACTCAGAGAGGCTAACGTAGCTGTCATCCCATGTAGTTGAGTAACGTTAAAGTAAGATAAGATGGTGTTTCCAACATTATCCACAAAATCATTAGATGAGGGCATCGATTATGCTGGTGAGGATGACGATTATGATGATGATAGTGGTGATAATGATGATAGCGATGATTATGATGATGTTGGGGGTGATGGTGATGCTGGTGGAAGTGGTGGTTCTAGTGATGACGATGGTGGGATGGTGATGGTGATGGTGGTGGTGTGGTGATGATGGTGGGGTGGTGATGGTGGTGGGGTGGTGATGATGGTGGGGTGGTGATGGTGGTGGGGTGGTGATGATGGTGGGGTGGTGATGGTGGTGGGGTGGTGATGATGGTGATGGTGGTGATGGTGGTGGGGTGGTGATGGTGGTGGGGTGGTGATGATGGTGGGGTGGTGATGGTGGTGGGATGGTGATGGTGGTGGGGTGGTGATGATGGTGATGGTGGTGATGGTGGTGGGGTGGTGATGGTGGTGGGGTGGTGATGGTGGTGGGGTGGTGATGGTAATGGCGATGGTAATATTGATGATAAATAATTTGATAACAATTTTGATAATAATAATGATGATAAAATTATGATAAATATAATTATAATAACGATTTTGTAATGATGATGATAATACTGATTACCATTATGAAAATGATAGTACTGATAATTACTACAATGATATATGTTTGTTACGGTGGTATCGATGAAGAGACCTTATATTCTAGAAAACTCCTTCCTGACCAGATTCAGAATTTAATCTCAATAATGTATTTTCCATTGGATGTTATTCATATCCCGTCTTTTGTTTGGCCCTCTTGTTTCCATGTTAGCTCATTATTGATGCTCCACTGGCCGATAACAATGCTCGTTTGTGGAACCTCTCAAAGACAGCCATTAACGGGTTTGTGGGTCTGACAATAGCTGGCCGGGTCGACTGAAGAAACGCCATACAATACAATCCTATCCAACCCTCGGCAGGGAACTCGGAAAATGTCAATTTCGGGTGCTGTTCGGGCTTTGTTGAGTCTTTGTTCACGGGTAGGGCTTCGTGTCAGCTTTTCTTGTCAGTTCCGAGCGTCGTGCTTGGAAGGTCAAGTCTCCACCCTGGCTTGAAGAGAGTCCCTGGAAGGGAGGGTCAACTGGGCATGGTAACTACTGTTGTTGACGGGCCTGGTTTGTGGTCAGTGGCCGAAGCTGGTGTTGTGGTTTGTTGTAGGGGAAGTTAATAGAGTTGCTTGTGGTTAAGAGAATAGGGGGTGGGGGGGGGGAGGAAGGGAGAGGGAGGGTTGTTGGAAGGCTGAACACAGCATGGGGATAGGGAGGTCTGGCAGGTGGCAGCTACAGCAATATGGCTGGACATTGATAAATACAGCGGTGATAATGTGGAGGTTGATAAATGGGACGATGTTGTTGTGAAGGTTGATAAGTGTGACGGTGTGAACGTTGATAAGCGGGACGGTGTGAAGGTTGATAAATGGGACGGTGATGTTGTGAAGGTTGATAAGTATGACGGTGTGAATGTTGATAAGTGTGACGGTGATGTTGTGAAGGTTGATAAATATGACGATGTGAAGGTTGATAAGTGTGACGGTGTGAAGGTTGATAAGTGTAATGGTGTAAAGGTTGATAAGTGTGACTGTGTGAAGGTTGATAAGTGTGACGGTGTAAAGGTTGATAAGTGTGACTGTGTGAAGGTTGATAAGTGTGACGGTGTGAAGGTTGATAAGTGTGACGGAGATGTTGTGAAGGTTGATAAATGTGACGGGGATGTTGTGAAGGTTGATAAGTATGACGGTGTGAAGGTTGATAAATGTGACGGAGATGTTGTGAAGGTTGATAAATGTGACGGAGATGATGTGAAGGTTGATAAATGTGACGGTGTAAAGGTTGATAAGTGTGACTGTGTGAAGGTTGATAAGTGTGACGGTGTGAAGGTTGATAAGTGTGACGGAGATGTTGTGAAGGTTGATAAATGTGACGGGGATGTTGTGAAGGTTGATAAGTATGACGGTGTGAAGGTTGATAAATGTGACGGAGATGTTGTGAAGGTTTATAAATGTGACGGAGATGTTGTGAAGGTTGATAAATGTGACGGAGATGTTGCGGATGTTGATAAATGTGACGGTGATTGTGTGAAGGTTGATACGTGTGAAGGTGTGAAGGTTGATAAGTGTGACGGTGTGAAGGTTGATAAATGTGACGGTGATGGTGTGAAGGTTGATAAGTGTGACGATATTGCTATAAAACATGATAAATACAGTGGTGACGATGATGTGACAAATGAGACGATGATGTGGATTATGATAAATTAGAAGATGTTGCTGTGAAAGAAAGTAAACATAGCAGTGACGATGCTGTGACGGATGATCAAATGTGACGGTAATGGTGTCATACTTTTATTTAGTCGCCCTACGTTCTCAAACTCCATCTACCAAGCCTTGACAAGGGCTTTGTAAGTAGCAGGATGTAGTCCTAGGAACGGAATGCGTTGTGTCATAGTTTACAGCTTGATTGCGATATTTGCACCTTTCGGTCCGACACATCCGACTTCAGCAAGCATTTTTTGGGTACCGGGTTAGCCTTCCCTCTTCAATTCTTTCTCCTAGAAAGTCTGCTCTGTTGCAGCCTCTTATCCAGAATCACCGCGTGGAGCCCTTGTTGCTGCCCCTGACGCGAGCACTCACCTATGTATCGCTGACCAATGCAGCTCATGTACTTCTCAGCTTTTGGCGAAAATGGGTTAACCTTCCCTCTTTGAGATTTTCTCCTTAGCCAGTCTGCTCTCTCTTTTATCCTTAGCCAGTCTGCACTCCCTTCTCCTTAGCCAGTCTGCACTCCCTTCTTCTTAGCCAGTCTGCTGCTCCCTTCTCCTTAGCCAGTCTGCCCTCCCTTCTCCTTAGTCAATCTGTCCTCCATTCTCCTTAGCCAGTCTCCCTCTCCCTTCTCCTTAACCAGTCTGCCATCCCTTCTTCTTAGCCAGTCTGCCCTCCCGTCTCCTTAGCCAGTCTGAACTCCCACCTCCTTAGCCAGTCTTCCCTCCCGTCTCCTTAGACAGTCTGGCCTCCAGTCTCCTTAGCCAGTCTGGCCTCCAGTTTCCTTAGCCAGTCTGATCTCCCACCTCCTTAGCCAGTCTGGCCTCCAGTCTCCTTAGCCAGTCTGACCTCCAACCTCCTTAGCCAGTCTGGCCTCCAGTCTCCTTAGCCAGTCTGGCCTCCAGTCTCCTTAGCCAATCTTTCCTCCCTTCTCCTTAGTCAATCTGCCCTCCCTTCTCATTAGCCAGTCTGCCTCTCCCTTCTCCTTAGCCAGTTTGCCCTCCCTTCTCCTTGGCCAGCCTGCCGTCCCGTCTCTTTAGCCATTCTTACCTCCCACATCCTTAGCCAGTCTGGCCTCCCGTCTCCTTAGCCAGTCTGGCCTCCCGTCTCCTTAGCCAGTCTGGCCTCCCTTCTCCTTAGCCAGTCTGCCTCTCCCTTCTCCTTAGCCAGTCTTCTCTGTTGCAGCCTGTTATCCAGGATCACCACATGGAGGTGTAGAAGGGTCTTGGCAGCTCTGGTTCGCTGGCCGTGAGGCTAGCACCCAGCGTTGGTTGGCTAACGTCTTCAGCTCAAGCCCGGCTAGGCATCTTGATCCTGTCTTGTGATACATTGTATAACGAGCGACAATGGCTGGGTGAAAGATTGTTAAACAAATTCAACAATTAGTATGTTGGTTGGTTGGTGGGTGGGTTGGTTGGTTGGTTGGTTGGTAGGTTAGTTGGTTGGTTGGTAGGTTAGTTGGTTGGTGGGTTGGTGGGTTGGTTGGTGGATTGGTTGGTTGGTTGGTGGGTTGATTGGTGGGTTCGTTGGTTGGTTGGTGGGTTGGTTGGTGGGTTCGTTGGTTGGTTGATGGGTCGGTTGGTTGGTTGATTGGTTAGTTGGTTTGTGGGTTGGTTGGTGGATTGGTTGGTTGGTTGGTGGGTTGGTTGGTGGGTTCGTTAGTTGGTTGGTTCATTGGTTTGTTGGTTGGTTGGTAGGTTATTTGGTTGGTGGGTTGGTTGGTGGGTTGGTTGGTTGATTGGTGGGTTGGTTGGTGGGTCGGTTGGTGGGTTGGTTGGTGGGTTGGTTTGTGGGTGGGTTGGTTGGTTGGTCAGTTGGTGGGTTGGTTAGTTGGTGGGTTGGATGGTTGGTTTCTAATACCCACAATGGGTTGGCAACCGTTTTTGTGAAAAGGACGGAACTTGTGGCAGATTGCAGTAGCTTTCCTGACATCTCCAGCGTGCTGATGAAGTGAACCGGGGTCCTCCAGCCGGCTGTGCAATACTTGAATTCATTTGCGTACCGCTCACTACTACGGGGATCGCGTCAAACTTCACCTTGTTAGCCAGACTGTTTTCATCGACAACAGCCCGTTTTCAGGACGACCAACGAGGAAGTCAGGTGAGGATCTTGGACAGTGTATTTCTCCTGATCCTGGCTAGCATTGTCTGATCAGTGTGTTTTACCTGACCAGACGTTAGCCTCATCGTCCCGACAGGTGAGGATCTTGGACAGTGTATTTCTCCTGATCCTGGCTAGCATTGTCTGATCAGTGTGTTTTACCTGACCAGACGTTAGCCTCATCGTCCCGTCAGGTGAGGATCTTGGACAGTGTATTTCTCCTGATCCTGGCTAGCATTGTCTGATCAGTGTGTTTTACCTGACCAGACGTTAGCCTGATCGTCCCGTCAGGTGAGGATCTTGGACAGTGTATTTCTCCTGACCCTGGCTAACATTGTCTGATCAGTGTGTTTTGCCTGACCAGAGGTTAGCCTCATCGTCCCGTCAGGTGAGCGCTTTGACCAGTGTATTTCTCCTGACCCTGGCTAACATTGTCTGATCAGTGTGTTTTACCTGACCAGACGTTAGCCTCATCGTCCCGTCAGGTGAGGATCTTGGACAGTGTATTTCTCCTGACCCTGGCTAACATTGTCTGATCAGTGTGGTTTACCTGACCAGACGTTAGCCTCATCGTCTCCCTGCTGTGTTAGATATGCGAATACGAGGATTAGTTTATGCTCCTCAATATCATTTAATAGAGATAAACGATAAGGCTGGTTAACAATTAGTGACAGTGTTTCCGTAGAAGACAATGCCGACTGGGAGGAAGTGCTAGAAACTTCATTCTACTGCGTTTCCTACTGTTTGTGAGGTTGTATATCAAATACAGTCATCTTAACCTTGCCTCAAAACTGTCAACTGGGAACTTAGGAGCGTAATGCGACTGGGGATCGAGCCCTGGCTTTCGATGCATGAGACATGAACTCAAATTAGTCTGTCAGTTAGACGGTCACGTGTTGGCTGGATAGATTTATAAACAAGAGACCGTTATAGCAGAGAGGAAAGCTGCACGCCTCTCAAGATACCAGAACAGTACGAAACGGTGGGTGTTTGAAACTCGATAGCATCAGGCGAGTCCTGGTCTCAAAGAAGGTGAAACGAAGCGGCTAGTTCTACCTGTGAGGTTCCGTCTACAGCGTTACTCAACGATTGATATCGATAAGAGTAGGTGTTCAGTAATTATGAAGTCTATAAGAATCTGATTGATTGATGTGTGTGTGTGTGTGTGTGTACACGTACGTACGTATGTACATACACACACACACACACATATATACATTCATACGTACATACATACATACATACATACACACATACATACACACACACACATACATACATACACACACACGCATATACACACACATACATAAATACACACATACACATACACACATACATACATACATACATACATACATACATACATACATACATACATACATACACACATATACACACATACATACACAGACACATACATACATGCTTAATAATATGTATGTATGTACTTAATTTACATAATAACACATACATACACACACACATACATACATACACACACATACATACATACATACACACAAATACATACATACACACAAATACATACATATATAAACACACACACATACATACATACATACATACATACATACATACATACATACATGCACACATACATACATACATACACACACACATACATACATACATACATACATACACACACACATACATACATACAAATATACATACATACATACCGAAGACACAGATTCACATACACACTCACACACAGAGACACGAGGACAACATGTCGGCTCGCACGTTCACAAAGTCACATGTTAATTTGTAATGAAACCATTCAAATCCACCCCGTGACTCAACAATAACACTTACAAACGTACAAAATGCAAAAATCATAGCTGTTATTATATTAAAAAATTACTGACAAAATTATAAATTAGATTAAATAATTCATTAATTTTTTTTCTTTTTACATAATTCCACCCGTAAAAAAAAAAAAGTCAGAAAAACTTCCACTCCACATTAAAATTTCTGTTGTTTATTGCATTTGTTAGCGGCTTTTGTTTCACATCAATGCAAACAAAGCCGTGCTTTTCAATTTAAAACACATTTTAAAACACTATTTTCCCCATCTCTTTGAATGTTGACAAAACCCGCTAATGCTGCTTACAGCACTTCATATTATTAAATGTATTTAGCAAGAAAAAAATAGATATCCCAGTGGATTTAGTCTGCCTTTGATCTGGCTTAATAGCGTTTTACTGTTTTTTTCGGTAAATCCTGCGTGTTAGATTTAGCCTTTGTGTTTGTGACATTGCGTCAATGAACTTCCATTACCAGACAATCCCCGAGAGTCAGTCCACACTGGCAACAAATAAAAACAGACCAGTTTTCTTTGACGTTCTGGCACGGACCGTGACATGTTGAACAATTCGGTTTTTCATCCCCAAATCCAACAATTGTCAATGGGTTTTAAAGTTATGTTCGCCGTTTTATATTTTGGAATATGGTAGATGACAAACAAGGATGGTTGTGACGTGACGAGAGACCAAGTTGGACAATAAATAAAGCTAGCAGGAGTGAATTAAGTTGCAAAGACCACGAGGCTGAAACTCTAATGAACAGCTGATGTGCTGTAGAGGGGATTGTTTATTTAATTATCGGTCCGCCGGAGGTCGCATTATTGTTTCAAAATGTTTGCCACAGCTGGGATTTTAGCATCATCATCATCATCATCATCAAGCCGTGCTGGTCAGGTCACAATTTATTCGTCGCTGGCTACTTGATTGTTCTAGTCAAGCTGGGGTTGTGTTAACGACGGTGGGGATTTCTTTGAGTCTAATGCGCCCGTAGATAGGACATTAGATAAGGATTGTTGTAACATTCTGAGGTCGACCAATGACCGTCTCTTGAATCTTGACAATGCAATCAATCATTCAATCGGCAACCCATAAATTGCAAAATGTTTTTATCAAACATGGGGTGGTCGAGGAAGGGCAGTGGTTAATGAACGGGCATCCCAGCTGAGCGATAAGGGTTTAGTTCTCGGTGTGGGATTTATCCCAGTCGCAAAACGGCTTCAGGGGTCCACCGAGCCTCAAATATTGGGTGCCAGAATATTATGGGAAAGTAAAGGCCCTATTATGACGTTGGTTGAACAAAATATGGACCAAACACCATATTCCCAATGTGCCACACAGGTGTGAGACAGGATCCTTAATCAAACATGGATGATGTAAGGAGAGACGCCTGAGAGGATGGAGTAGGCGTTTGTGCGACCAACGGGCTTGGAACCATCCGTATCTATGTCCTTTGTCATAAGCTGCGAACGAAGGAACACCGATGAGTCTGCCCAGAGTGCAGTGGTCTCGATTCTTAATATAATATGGTAAAATGCAGAAACAGACCACATATTCTGAGCAATATGAAAGATACGTGGATAAAACACGACATGAAACAGTCTTGCCAGATTTATTCTGAATGAAAACTAGTCATTCTAAACTACGATACAACGCATTCCGTTCTCTGGACAGAGAGCGAACAAAGAAGAAGAAGAAGAAGAAGAAGAAGAAGAAGAAGAAGTAGAAGTGCAGTACGGTAGTTTGCCATTACTTTCCGTACGTCGTTAGGTCAGGTTAGATCATCCCGTAATAGGTGAGGTCGTTGGGGCACACATGAAGACATCCTCACAACACCACGCCACCCTTCTCTGTCAGCGGTCGCTGCCTGTGCCTCTTCTGGTCGGATGGTCCATTCTTTTATTTTGTCCTCCCATCTCTTTTCGGAACGACCTCTTCGTCGTATGCCTTGCACGTTTCCCTGGAGGATCGTATTTGCAAGACCATTTGATCTCGATATGTGACCGTACCCTGCGAATTTCCTTCTTTTGACAGTTGCCAACAGGTCTTCAAAAGGCCCTATTGCTGTTTTGATTCTATCTCGTTTTTTCTCATTTGTAACTCGATCTTTGTACGTGACGTTTAAAAGTCTTCGGAAACATCTTCTCCAAGGCCTGTATCCTACGCGGAAGGTCAGCAATAACTGTCCATGTCTCACAAGCATAGAAGAATATTAACAGGACCAGTGTACGCATTACCTCCGTATGTGGAGCAGCGGAAAAAAACAATGTCTGTAATCGTATAATATTTAATTGATTAATTGAATAGTAACTGGGATCAAGATGCTGAGCAGCGCATGATCTGCAGGGGTCAGCGACCCATAGCTGCCAAGACCCTTCTACACCTCCACGCGGTGATCCTGGATAACAGGCTGCAGCAGGGTAGACTGGCTAAGGAGAAGGGATCAAAGAGGGAATGCTAACCCGGTACTCAAAAAATGCTTGCTGAAGTCGGATGTGTTGGCCCGAAAGGTGCAAATATCGCAGCCAAGCTGTAAACTACGACACAACGCATTCCGTTCTCTAGACTACCTTCCGCTACTTAAGCCCTTTCAGGGTTTGGTAGAGGGAGATTGAGAACGAACGAAGAAGAAGAAGAAGAAGAATAGTAACTACATAAATCTTCTACACAGCCTTTGGTGACATTGGACGAACTGGTGTTGCTGTCGCATACCAAAGCCGATCAATTTGATGGCGATCTGTCGCGCACGATAAAGAGGTCTGCTCTATTCTGTTTCACTCTACACAAATTCGAGTAACACTAAATATAAACACAATACAACATATTCTTTATTCAAGTAACACCGCCAACTATAAACTTTAACAACTTAAATTCGTTCTCTCATACGCTATCTAAAACACTCCTACCGCTAAACCTAACCTTATCGATACTGTTATTGCCCGGTTCTCTCTCCTCTCCTAATCTGGCATGCTGTGATCGAACTTTGTTGCAGATTGCCGCTGATGCTGAAGTTCGTAGGTTCTAAATCCAGAAATGACATCCATGGTCCTGTTCCTTTTTTGTCGTTTTGTCGGTGGTAGATCAAAGTGGTCTCGATGTGATCAGGATAGACTGCGTCAAATATGATCCATGGGATCAATGGAAAACTGCCTGTAGCTGCGACTGACGACTTACATTCTCGTGGTCAATGCGATATCGACGTGATCAGTGGAACTGCGTCAATATGATGATTGAGATAACTGGGAGACTGCCTCTAGCTGCTGACGACTTGTAATTACGATCACTACATAATATGGGGGAAGTTACCTAGCTTCCTGTGTGTCTATCTCAACTGCCTCTCTCCATCGCCTGCTCTCCACTGAACGACTCTTTCGAGTCTACCTCTGTCTCTGAAGTGAACTGTTTCCTCATCTGTGGTTCTCAACTCAAAACTGTGTTCAAATCTCATGACCCGTCTCCGTGGGTCTCCTCTCAAGTCTGTCTCTGAGTGTTCTACCTGTGTGGCTCTCAACTCTAATCTGCCTCAACTGCATATCTCCGTCGCCTGCCCTCCACTGAGCGTCTATCTCCAAGTTAAGTCTAAAAAGTAATGTGCACCACGTCTCTCCGTCTGGATTTATATTTTGATCTGCCTCCCCAGATCGCTTGATTTCCAAAACGGCGCGCGTTTAGTTCGCTCGCTTTCCAATATCTCTCATCCTGATCACGCGGTTTCCAGACGACGCGGGTTTGTCGGCGGCAACAAGTCTACCCGTCTACCACCACTTCTGTCTCACGTGTGGACACATGACATGTGTTTCTTCAGCTCAGGTATGTTTATCTAAACTCCCAGCTGCGCACTTTGAGACCAAAACGTACGTGGTTCGTTTTGGTTACTTAAATTCTGGCGACACTGAGTTCAGCTGTGCTGACTTAGTCCTTAAAATCCCAAGAAAGAGAAAGAAATAATGGATGTCTAAGCTCTTCCTATATTCCTCACAACAGCTAAGATCTGTTACAGTTGTTTACAAATGCCCACAATGAGTAGGTTACTCTTTTGTGCGCTCTGAAAAGGACGTTAGGTGGCGAGTTGCAGTAGCTTTCCTCACATACTACGCGTGCTGATGAAGGTGGATCGGGGTCCTCCAGGCGATTGTGCTATGCTTGGCTTCATCAACGTGTCACTCACTACTGCGGAGATTACGTCGATCCCTCACCCCGTTAGCCATGCTGCCATGAAAACAGCCCGTTTCCAAGGAGGGCTACTAGGAAGCCGAGGTGAGGGTCTTGGTCACTATATTTTGCCTGACCTTGATTTACATGTCGGATAAGTATTTGTGTCTGACCAGACTTTAGTCTTCCTCTTTTGGGTGAACTGTAAATAGATAAATATATTTAAAAGCAAACCAGCAAGCAATAACTGCACGTAGATGGTTTTCAGGCACGGGTATACCTCTCTAGCTCTTTATGATATTAGATTGTTAAGCGGGAAAAGTCATATTTACGTGTTCTGCTCAGGTCAATGTCTATTTGTTTATATCTAGACGTCTGAATCGGTTTTCCAAGTAGAAAAGGTCTCTATAGTCGGTCTTTTAATTCATGAACAAAATCCAAAGCAATTTTCCACAGAACCGCATGTCATATCCAAATGGGTTTACGCCTGCAGCTGTGTAATATCCATGAAGCTAAAACATTGATATTGTTTAGTCCATAGATGTTAAGAATTTTGCACAACGGCGAATTCCTTTGATCTTTTAGGACCAATGCAAAGAAATGGCATTAAATTTAAGATTAAGTACACAGCTTAATTTCTCGACGTATTTTGTTCATATGCGTATCTCCTTAATATCTTGATATATTAATTGTGTTTTTTCTCTTTATGTACAATGGCAAAAATTTAACCAATATGCAGCAGTTAGTACATCCCTTCGGTCACCATTAGATCCCCCAAGGTTGAATCAATTGCGCAGCTAATTTTATGTTGCTTAAAGCATTTGAATATTGAAATGTATTTGTTGGCATTTTAGGTACACTTATTTGTTTTGATAAACATATGCTATTTTATCCAGGTCTGCTCTTCTTCTATGCATTTAGGATCTTTTGGTCTTGCTACATTTGCAGGCCAGGTTGAGGGCCTGTACGCCCAAAGGTGATAAGAGAGAAGAGAGAGGGTTGGTTGAGGGCCTGTACGCCCAAAGGTGATACGAGAGAAGAGAGAGGGTTGGTTGAGGGCCTGTACGCCCAAAGGTGATACGAGAGAAGAGAGAGGGTTGGTTGAGGGCCTGTACGCCCAAAGGTGATACGAGAGAAGAGAGAGGGTTGGTTGAGGGCCTGTACGCCCAAAGGTGATAAGAGAGGGTTGGTTGAGGGCCTGTACGCCCAAAGGTGATAAGAGAGGGTTGGTTGAGGGCCTGTACGCCCAAAGGTGATAAGAGAGGGTTGGTTGAGGGCCTGTACGCCCAAAGGTGATAAGAGAGAAGAGAGAGAGTTGGTTGATGACCTTTACACGCCAAGGTGATAAGAGAGGGTTGGTTGATGACCTTTACACGCCAAGGTGATAAGAGAGGGTTGGTTGATGACCTTTACACGCCAAGGTGATAAGTACGAAGTAAATGAAGGTCAAAAGAAGGCCGATAATTCCTCATTCCCAGAAAGTAGGCCAATCACCCGTGTGTCTGTACACCTCATACAAAGACCTGTTCACCCCCTGGGATAGAAGAGCAATGACTAAGTGCCAGTTTTATCAGAGTTTTAGATTTAAAGTCAAAGAGAAACAACGTAAATAGTGTATCACAAAATGGCGACACTTCAATATAGTTTGTCACCATTCTACACGTGCGAGAACCTACAGAGCTTGTCAAGGCTGTCTACTGCTTGACAGCTCTCTATAACCACCAAGCAGTAGACAACCGGGCAAAGGTATTGTGATGGAGGCTGGAACCAAAGTAGTAGATTCTAGAACACTTCACCGAGGGAAGGAGAGCAAAGATAGAGGCCATTTGAGCATCTGAGATCTCGTGAATTAAAGCAGTTCTCGCTTTCGGCTCGCAGTGAATGGGTTGAAGGATTGTGTTTGGATTGTTTTGATTCGTTGATGGCTTGGCTTGGCTTCGTTCGTTCCAAATCTCCCACTACCAAACCCTAAAAGGGCTTAAGTAGCAGATTGTAGTCTAGAGAACGGAATGCGTTGTGTCGTAGTTTACAGCTTGACTGCGATATTTGCACCTTTCGGTCCAACACATCCGACTTCAGCAAGCATTGTTTAGTACCGGGTTAGCATTCCCTCTTCGATCCCTTCTCCTTGGCCAGTCTGTCCTGCTGCAGCCTGTTATCCAGGATCACCGCGTGGAGGTGTAGAAGGATCTTTGCAGCTCTGGTTCGCTGGCCCTGAGGCTAGCAGTGAGCTATGGGTCACTGACCACTGCAGCTCATGCGCTGCTCAGCATCTAGATCCCTAAGATCCGTTGATAATATACATAGTTTCTTGTTTTTAATTAACTAGACAATGAATTATTCACTTTTAATTCTGGTGTCATTTTTTTGGATATTGTTTCTAAAGCTAAACGGGAAGGCTACTTCCAGGCATAGAGGTTAGAGTTTAATAATATTCGCTTAGTCGTCTGAGGCCCGTTGCATCGGTCGACCACATCCCTGACCCACTGCCATGGCGTGGTTCCAGGCCTCGTCCAGGGTGGAAGGGGAGGTTAATATTTCCTGGAGCCATACCCTGTGGAGACGACTCCTTCTGCGCCTATAGTTGGTCGGAGGAAGACTTTTGACAATGGAGTTTGGAAATTCAAAAGTTGGAAATTCTTTTATTTTTGAGGGATCATCTTCTTCGGCGATCGTCACGAGAACGAGGCTGAGACGTTGTGGCGTAGTTTACAGAGGGGCTGAGATATATGTACCATTCTTTTTGATGTGGCGTCAGAGTCAGGCACAACATACTGGCCAGGACGTCGCGTCAGAGTCAGGCACAACATACTGGCCAGGACGTCGCGTCAGGGTCTGGTACAACATACTGACTAGGACGTCGTGTCAGGGTCTAGTACAACATACTGGCCAGGACGTCGAGTCAGGAACAACATACTTACTAGGACGTTTCGTCAGGGTCAGGCACAACATACTGGCCAGGACGTCGCGTTTAGGGTCAGGCACAACATACTGAACAGAACGTCGCATCAGGGGCAGGCACAACATTCTGGCCAGGACGTTGCGTCAGGGTCAGGCGCAACATACTGACTAGGACGTCGCGTCAGGGTCAGGCACAACATACTGACCAAACATTGCGTCAGGGTCTGGTACAACATACTGACCAGGACCTCGCGTTTAGGGTCAGGCACAACATACTGAACAGAACGTCGCATCAGGGGCAGGCACAACATTCTGGCCAGGACGTTGCGTCAGGGTCAGGCGCAACATACTGACTAGGACGTCGCGTCAGGGTCAGGCACAACATACTGACCAAACATTGCGTCAGGGTCTGGTACAACATACTGACCAGGACGTCGCGTCAGAGTCAGACACAATGTACTGACAAAGATCACTATCTCTCTTCCATGTACCCTTCCCTGGAAACATGATGTTTTCAAAGCAGTCATTGTGGAATACAGTTTTACCACATTAAGCAATTAGATGTGACAGAAGTAAGAAATATGGTGAAGGAGTTCAAACATACTATAGAGAAGTCATCTGTGCCTGAGAACTGGCTTTATAGTTATACGTGCCCACTGCCTAAACCTGGTAAGGACTCCACACTTCTCGGCAGCTATCGAATAATCACCATATAGAATGTATTTGGCAAATTGCTCGAGAAGATAGTGGCCAGGAAAATAATGGCCTACCTTGAACGGGAGCACATCCTACCCGATACGCTGGGCAGCTATAGAACAGCGAAGGAGACCGGGGGTAACGCTGGAACTTTCGTGTATGTTGTGTATGAGGGGCTTCAGTCAAAGCAGAAACAGTTGCGGTGACACTTCACCTGGAAGACGCATACAACCGTGTTGATTTGGGGACTCTCATTACATGTCTGACGCAGTGTGGTTTAAACCCGTGGCTGGTTAGTTGGATATCAGCTGCCCTGATGGAATAAAAGTTGGATCGTGGACATCAGAACCGAAGCGAATATGTCCAGGACTGCGTCAAGGGTCTCCGCTCTCACCGGTGCTGTTCATCATTTACACAGTAAAAGTGGCCAATATTCAACCCACAGGGACAGGGCGAACGTTAACATTTGCCGATGACATCCTAACGTACAAGGCTGGCTCAGACAGGCAAGAGTTGGTCAAAGACAACCTGAAAACCTTGCCAGCAATCCCACAGTGGTGCGGCGACTGAAGCTCAAAGATAAACCCGAACAAGGCCTGCATGGTGTGGTGCTCTTTGAATAATTCCATAGTAAAAGCTGAACTACCGGGCATCACTTTTGATGGTTGGACCATTGACAGGTTGAAATACCTCGGAGTGACATTTGATCACAGTTTTTCCTATAATTGCCATGTTGACTACATTGAACAAAGATGCAAGAGAGTGTTAGGAGTACTCAAGATCATGGCTGCTGCCGACTTGAAACAATACCTCCTGATCATCTTATTTCGTCAAGTCGTGATGTGTTGTTGTTTTTTTTGCGTTCCCCTTATTTCTCTATTCCCCAAGGCGTTGTGCGTTGCACTGTGTTTTTTATTTTGCGCCTGTCGACCCAGTGCATCCGACTTCGGCATCTATTTTATGTAAGGGTCTGCTTCCTCCAGCATTTTTTAAGGGTTTGCTTCCCGGGGTAACGGCAAGTGCTGCCTTCATGCGTATGAAAATGGGACTTAAACGATTGAATAGCCACTTACACCGACACAAATTGGTCCTATCACATATGTGAACTTGCGTACAAGCTGTACAGTCAGCCGAACACACCCTACAAGACTATAACATGTTTTGTGAAAGGCGTACTAAGCACTGGCCCACAGGGACGGAACTCCACACAAAACCGTTTGGAAGATGTTAAGATATCTCCCCCATATTTCATCTTTATCCTCTAAAGAACTGATTTTCAAGTGGAGATGAAAAATTTTAAAAAAACATGCTTGAACGAGAAGAAGAAGAAGAAGAAGAAGAAGAAGAAGAAAAAGAAGAAGAAGAAGAAGAAGAAGAAGAAGAAGAAGAAGAAGAAGAATATACTTTCTTCGACAGCGCTTTAAAAAAAAACGTTTGTACACCGCTGGACATCTGCTACAAAAGTTTCGTCGAACGTGGGAAAACTAATTAAAATCTCTGTTGGCTGAATCATTCAAGGACAATCTCTATGGGCATGCCAGTAGCATCATGCTGAAGCCTGGTTCCTTTACTTACATTAAAGCAGGCATCTGAAAGATTGTGAAGACGGAGACACGGAAAGCCGGGACCAATCAAGACGATCTGCAAGTGTATCCAGCGGGAATCATCTATAATCAAACTGTTGAAGTTTTGATAGTATCACTGTGTCATCTGTGATACTATCAAGAAGTGCAGAAGGGCTAAAGCAGCTAATTTCAGCCGAAAATGGACATAGTAAAGATCAAAACCTGTTCATAAACATAAATAAAACAATGATAATGACTACCGATAAAACACAATGTCAGCATAAATTTACAGTGGGTGGTGAGGAAATAGATCAGGTCACACATTTTGAATATCTGGGCTCCAGAATTGACAAAAATGGCGACTGCTCGAAAGATATCAGAAGAAGACTAGACATGGCAATGCAAAGACTGAACAGCCTGAAGAAATTATGGCAAAGCACCAACAAAATGATAAAAGTAAAGGTCTTGAGAGCCTGTGTTTTTCCTGTGGCAACTTATGGTTGCGAATCATGGACAATTACCAAAACTTCCAGACAAAGAATCGAATCCTTCGATTCAAAATGTTACAGAAAGATCCTCAGAAAACCCTGGACAGAGAAAAATACAAATGTAGACATTCGGCAAGAGTTGAGCATAGAGGAGAACTGGTTTATCAATTCCATTTTTGCTAGAAAATGCAAATACTTTGTACACATCAAGAGACACAACATGTCTCGAGAGAATAGTAATGGAAGGTATGGTGCCAGGCAAAAGAGGAAGGGGCAGACCAAGACGATGGCACCAAGATATCCAGGATGGCAAGATGGCATGGGAACGAGTTTCTTTCAGACAGACTGTGATGGAATCGACGTTCAATAAAGGAACTATCAAGCCTGTAAGCTTTTCGTGGTAATTCATCTAGAGGTAGCACATATGTGGCTTCAAGAAATCCGTTTAGTAATAGTAAGATTACGGGGGAAGTTCGTCCTGCAAGATGGACAGCGGAAGTAGGTGTTCCGTAAAACAGTAGGTGTTCATATCGGAAGTTGGGATCATGATGCTGCCGCGGTCAGCGGGCCATAGCTGACTGCTAGTGTCACGGTCAGCGGGCTATAGCTGACTGCTAGCATCAGGGCCAGCGGGCCATAGCTGACTGCTAACATCAGTGTCAGCGGGCCATAGCTTACTGCTAGCATCAGGGCCAGCGGGCCATAGCTGACTGCTAGCATCAGGGCCAGCGGGCCATAGCTGACTGCTAGCATCAGGGCCAGGGGGCCATAGCTGACTGCTAGCATCAGGGCCAGCGGGCCATAGCTGACTGCTAACATCAGTGTCAGCGGGCCATAGCTTACTGCTAGCATCAGGGCCAGCGGGCCATAGCTGACTGCTAGCATCAGGGCCAGCGGGCCATAGCTGACTGCTAGCATCAGGGCCAGGGGGCCATAGCTGACTGCTAGCATCAGGGTAAGCGGGCCATAGCTGACTGCTAGCATCAGGGCCAGCAGGCCATAGCTGACTGCTAGCATCAGGGCCAGCGGGCCATAGCTGACTGCTAGCATCAGGGCCAGCGGGCCATAGCTGACTGCTAGCATCAGGGCCAGCGGGCCATAGCTGACTGCTAGCATCAGGGTCAGCGGGCCATAGCTGACTGCTAGTATCAGGGTCAGCGGGCCATAGCTGACTGCTAGCATCAGGGCCAGCGGGCCATAGCTGACTGCTAGCAACAGGGTCAGCGGGCCATTCCTGACTGCTAGCAATAGGGCCATCGAAGGCCCTACTGGACTTCCACGTAGTGATCCTGGATAATAGGCTGCAACAGGATAGACTGGCTAAAAAGAAGGGATTGAATAGGGAAGGCTAACCCTGTACTCAACAATGCCTGCTGAAGTCGGATGTGTTGGACCAAAAAGTGCAAATATCGCAGTCATGCTGTGACACAACGGATTCCGTTCAAGGCTTGGTAGCGGGAGATTGAGAACGAACGAAGAAGAAAGAGATATCGAAAGCTGATGTTCGGTATAGAAAGATATTCATATCGGAGGTTGATGTTCTAGACTGAAGTGTTCACATACCGGAAGTTTGTTTACTAGATTGAAGTGTTCACATACCGGAAGTTTGTTTACTAGATTGAAGTGTTCACATACCGGAAGTTTGTTTACTAGATTGAAGTGTTCACATAAAGGAAGTTTGTTTACTAGATTGAAGTGTTCACATACCGGAAGTTGGTGTACTAGACTGAAGTGTTCACATACCGGAAGTTGGTGCACTAGACTGGGGTGTTTACATACCGGAAATTGATGTACTAGACTTAAATGTTCACATACTGGAAGTTGGTGTACTAGACTGATATGTTCACAAGCCGGAAGTATCCATGACTCCTCAGTAAACTCAGTATTATGGTGATAAAAGTGTCAATGTCAACCTCGCTGGCCAGATGTCCGTGTCACAGCATGCTTCCGGGAACCAAGCAAGGATGTGACGTATGGTTCTAGATCGATATGCTTCCGGGAACCAAGCAAGGATATGACGTATGGGTCTAGATCGATATGTTTCCAGGAACCAAGCAAAGATGTAACGTATGGGTCTAGATCGATATGTTTCCAGAAACCAAGCAAGGATGTGACGTATGTGTCTACATCGATATGTTTCCAGGAACCAAGCAAGAATGTGACGTATGGGTCTAGATCGATATGCTTCCGAGAACCAAGCAAGGATGTGACGAATGGGTCTAGATCGATATGTTTCCAGAAACCAAGCAAGGATGTGACGTATGTGTCTACATCGATATGTTTCCAGGAACCAAGCAAGGATGTGACGTATGGGTCTAGATCGATATGCTTCCGAGAACCAAGCAAGGATGTGGCGTACGGGTCTAGATCGATATGTTTCCAGGAACCAAGCAAGGATGTGACGTATGGGTCTAGATCGATATGTTTCAGGGAACCAAGCAAGGATGTGAAGTACGGGTCTAGATCGACATGTTTCCAGAAACCAAGCAAGGATGTGACGTACGGGTCTAGATCGATATGCTTCGCCTGACCTTGATGTACACAGGACATTGGGAAGAGGAAGTGGGGATGGGTAGAGCAAACTCTCCGAAAGAAGAAGAACATTATAACAAGGCATGCGCTGGGTTGAAAGCCACGGGGAAATAGACAAGTGGGAAGACTAAGAAACACTTGGCAACCAATAGTCGAGAAGAAAGTCCGTTCAATCGGTGTCTTTTGGGTAGATCTCTAGAAGGTGGCACAGAAAAAGGACAGATGAAGCGCATCTGATGCAGTCCTGTGCTCCAATGGGTGCTCGGCGGATACTTAATACTTATGATAAGGACGATTCTGATGTTTTCTTCGTTTCTGACCCAGGCAGTAAGCGGCAGACAGGAAGACACAACGGTAAGTCTAGATCAATGATACTCAAACTGCCTCTTGCGCCGAATCAATATTTTTTTTAATCAATATCACCAGGGGTCTGGCATGATTGACATATTGCAATTATGTTGTTGTTGTTGTTGTTAGTCTTAGCATATACAGTTCTTTTTGAAAAATATTTAAATAATATACTGAATTTCAGCACACACAAAAAAAGATAGATGCAAAATAAGTATAAATAATATAATATTTTATAATAATTGATGTATAATCTTAAAGGTTATGTTGGGGAGGGGACGGCGTAGGTTAGTGGTTAAGTGACACGCATCGCAACTCGAAGGTGCTGGGTTCGCTCCCCAATCACAGCACAGGCCGTTACCCCGGGGAAGCAAAGCCTTAGAAAATGCAGGAGAAAGCAGACCCTTACATAAAAGTCCGATGTACTGGGACCCCAGACGCCTAATAAAAACACAGTGCGACGCACACTGTCTGGCGGTCTAACAGACATAAATAAACACTTATACACACTTTAAAAAACGCAAATGCTTTTATTTATATACATTGCACATATACATTTAGATAATGGGGTTTATTTAGCGAAATAAAAGAAACTATTTTATAAACAAACACGAGATACGTGATAAATTAGACAAATTAGGAAAACACGACACTTCTTCGCCTTCTTTTCCGTTTATGTTTCTATTCAGCATACATTATAGTTTAGAGGTTGCCGTTGTTTCGAATATCCGTAATGAGGAGGATTACTCGTTTGTGCGCCATGGAAAGGACGGTAAATGGCGGGTTCAGTAGCTTTTCTCACATCCCGAGCGTGCTGATGAAGGTGGACCGAGGTCCTCCAGGCGGCTGTGCTATGATTGGCTTCATCTGCGTGTCACTCACTACTACTGGATGACGTCGATTCACCATCTTGTTAGCCAAGCTGACATGAAAACTGCCCGTTTCAAGGATGGACTACGAGAGAGCCGAGGTGAGGCCCAGTATATTTTGCATTCCCTGACTAACATGTCTGGACAGTATATTTTGCTTGACTCTGACTAACTTGTCGGATCAGTATATTTTGCTTGACCCTGACTAACTTCTCTGATCAGTATATTTTACCTGACCCTGACTAACCTGTCTGATCAGTATATTTTGCCTGACCCTGACTAACATGTCTGATCAGTATATTTTGCCTGACCCTGACTAACATGTCTGGTCAGTATACTTTGCCTGACCCTGAGTAACATGTCTGATCAGTATATTTTGCCTGACACTGACTAACATGCCTGGTCAGTATACTTTGCCTGACCCTGACTAACATGTCTTCCTCCCCACAGTGTATAGGTGGGCTGCGATATCTGAGTATTTCCAATCTGTTTTCCAAAGTTCTTTTTTATTTTATTTAATACATCGCTTTAGGTTGGGGAGGGGTTGGTTAATTCTCCATTGTCTTTGGACGTCACATAACTTCCTTGAAAGTATCAGATGGTTTTAAGATAGTTTTCCTTCTCCTAGTTGAATTACCATCATGATCATACACTTTATATATGCAATTAAAGCATCAGAGACACGAACTTCGACCTTCCTGTTATTCTGTTAGACCTCGAGGAGGCACGACCTGTGTGTTTTCTGTCAAAGACAGTTTTGCACACGCCTTGTGAGTTTTCAATTGCTAGCTCACCCCCCGACTCCCCACCCGGTTATGACAGCATTACGAACCAAAGAGAGATTGTATTATCTCCACGGGACAACATTGCCTTTCTCCAAGAGACTTGTTTAAGAAACCAATCAACCATACATCCGTCCCCCAAAGTTTCACTTATCAATTTTATTCTCACAGTTTCCCTTCCTACGTAAATAGCTAGCGTTGTCAGGAGGACCAAGTAATGGATTTATTAGATGTGCATGCAGACTGGACTGGACCATAAAACGTTGGAGCTCTTTGAACCCTTCACACGTTTCCATTAGTTTTGTCTAGGAGGCCGCGCGGGAGAGAACAATAGAGGGTCGCACGGACATTGTCAAGCTCAAAAGCGCCAAGGCAAACGCCGAACGAAATGTTTTCTTTCCGTTATTCCGTCTAATAAAAGGTTGGTATTGATCCGTCTATTAAAGCGACGAGAAATGGATCCCGCGAATACAACAGTTATGGCGTTTTTATTGAGATTGTATTTGTAGCCTGAGCTTCGGTGACGAGTGAGGAAACAAAACAAAATGTGTGCAAGTGCGACAGCTCCCAGTAAATTTGTCCCAAAGAAACCGTAAAAAGATATGCCACGCTAAAAAAAATGGTTGCAGAATAAAGGCTGTTTGTTGACTGGATAAATTGAGGAATTCATTAATCTACATTTAAAGGTGAAAAGGGGATTTTAATTCTACCGGAATCGGCAATGAGCTTTGTTAGAAATGTGTTTTGAGAAGAAAGGTTCGATAGAGTGTTTAGCATTACAATACGCGCGAAAAAGCTGGAAAGTTAACGCTGAGTGTGAAATTATTGATTAGATCTGTCGCGATATTAAAGCTTTCAAACATGTGGGTGGCGCGTCATGGGGTTTATAAATGTAGGGGTTGTTGTGTAATTGGATTTATATACGTGGGGTTGTCTGGTACTTGGATTTATTTATGTGGGGGTTGTCGTGGAATGAGCTTTATAGATGTTGGGATGTCGTGTACTTGAGTTTATAAATGAGGGTGAGGTAGGGAGGGGGTGGGGAAGAGGGGGGGGAGGTTTGTCGTGTAATGGGATTAATAAATGAGGGCTGTCGTGTAATGGGATTTATAAATGAGGGTTGTCGTGTAATAGGATTTATATATGAGGGTTGTCGTGTAATGGGATTTATAAATGAGGGTTGTCGTGTAATAGGATTTATATATGAGGGTTGTCGTGTAATTGGATTTATAAATGAGGGTTGTCGTGTAATGGGATTTATATATGAGGGTTGTCGTGTAATAGGATTTACATATGAGGGTTGTCGTGTAATGGGATTTATAAATGAGGACTGTCGTGTAATGGTATTTGTAAATGAGGGTTATCGTGTAATGGGATTTATAAATGAGGACTGTCGTGTAATGGGATTTATAAATGAGGATTGCCGATAATGGAATGTATATATGTTGGGGTGTCTGGTACTGGGGTTTATTTACGTTAAGGTTGTCATGAAATTGGATTTATATAGGTGGGGTTTTCCGGTACTTGGGTATATCTTGTTCTTCTTCTTCTTCGTACACTGTCAGACGTCGACTTGAATTTGTTGGAAGAAAGCAGCTGTCGTCCTGAGGCTGTCGACACTGCCATAGAGCTTGTCTAGTGTTGGCACTGGTGATGGCCACATGTGCTTTCTCTGGTCCTCGTATGTCGGGCAATTCTGCAGCAGATGTTCTGGGATCATTTTGCCAGTACCACAGGTGCATTCGTCAGTGCCACCTATCTTCAGTTTATTGAGTATATGGTACCTCAGTCTGTTGTGGCCTGTGCGGAAACTGAAGACCACGACCTACTCTCTTCTGTTCAACTGGTAATAGGCATCATTTTTTGTGTAGCCAGTATGTTCTGTTTCCCATTTGGCCATGTATCTGGCCCTAATAAACCTTTCAGACTCTTCGTAGGTCACACTAGAATCTGGTTGTGGTAGTCTTGCACCTTCTTTTGCCAGTTTGTCTGCCTTCCCGTTGCCTTGAATGTTACAGTGGGATGGAACCCACTGTACCACTACTCTTTCTGGTGCGGACTTCTGGCATAGTTGACAGAGCACTGCTCTTAAATCATTAAGTTCTGTATTTTTCTTGCTTTTTAGTGCTGTAACCACGGCCAGGGTATCTGTTCACAAGACTATATGTCGTTCATTACTTCCGCCTGTCAGCATTGCTTCTACTGCAGCCTTCAATGCCGCTGCCTCTACTCTGAAATTGCTGAGAATGTTATCGTCTCCACTGACAGTGGTATCTTTCTACCGTTTGTTAGGCTCACAAATACTTCTCCCTCTCCATTCTGTGTTGTATTTGTTGCAGAACCGTCAGTGTATGCATGGCCCAGTCAGTGTATGCATGGGTCTAGTCAGTGTATGCATGGGTCTAGTCAGTGCTTGTATGGGTCCAGTCAGTGTATGTATGGGTCCAGTCAGTGTATGCATGGGTCCAGTCAGTTTATGTATGGGTCCAGTCAGTTTATCTATGGGTCTAGTCAGTGCTTGTATGGGTCCAGTCAGTTTATGTATGGGTCCAGTCAGTTTATGTATGGGTCTAGTCAGTGCTTGTATGGGTCCAGTCAGTTTATGTATGGGTCCAAGTCAGTTTATGTATGGGTCTAGTCAGTGCTTGTATGGGTCCAGTCAGTTTATGTATGGGTCCAGTCAGTTTATGTATGGGTCTAGTCAGTGCTTGTATGGGTCCAGTCAGTTTATGCATGTGTCCAGTCAGTGTTTGGTTAGTTTTTCTCTATGTATTCCAGGGTTATGTCTCTTCTTTCTTTTTCAGTCTTGCTGTTCTTGTACGATACCTGGTATATTTTCTATCACCTCTGGATCGATATGCCACTTCCAGATGGGTTTGCGCACAGTAGGGATGGGCTTTGGTGTTGATATGACAATCATGGGGTCATCTCTCATTTTCGTTTTGGCTATTTCTACAAAGTTTATCCGTTTCAGGCTCCCTTTTCTAAATCCATTTAGTCTCTTGTGCATTGTATGATCTGTCAGTCTTCTTAGTTTCTCTGCTTGCTGCTGGGCTCTGCAGTCTCTTTTATCGTTCATTGATTACAGATTTGTAATCTTCTCAAGTTCTACAATTGGCGTTGACTTCATGCCTCCTCTTGTAATTCTCACGTCTTGATTTTGAAATTCGTTGATTTTTATCAAAGTTCGCCTTTGCTGCTGTTGCCGATACTGCAATGCCATACTCGAGAACTGGTCTCACTCTTCCAGTGTACAGTTTCTTTAGTATTCTCTCATCTGCTCTCCAGCTTGTGCCAGCATGTTTTCTCATGATTGCCATTATTTGTCTGGCTCTCATGTTTCTCTCGGTCTGAGATGTCCATGTCATGCGCCGATCAAATGTGACTCCCAGGTAGTTTGGGTTGTCGTTTAGCCGCAGATATTTGCCATTCAGACTTATTTTGGTGTTCTGTTGTTTATTTGAAAGGGAGAATATCGTACATGTTTTTTCTTCATTTATTTTGCCCAGCCATGTTTTCGCCAAGTCCTCCTGCAATGTTAAGGCCTGCTGTATCCGATTGTTTGCTACGGTGAGATTTTCTTCAGAGGTCCACAAAGCCAGATCGTCTGCAAACATGGAGCTGTGGACTCTTGTTGTTTATATAGGCCAGAAAATGTGTGGGTGACAGTACTCCCCCTTGGGGTACTCCTTGCTCCAGTGTCACCTGTTTTGCTCATCTGAGCTTGTAATTGAACTCTGGCTGTTCTGTTTTCGACGTAGTGGCTGATCCATCTGTAGATTTTTCCAGATACTTCACTTCTTCGTAGCTTGACTTTAAGTCCCTCTTTCCACACTTTGTCCAATGCCTTCTCTAGACCCACCCAAACCACTACTGTATGCTTTTTCTCTTGGTAAGCATCCTCTATTTTCTGCGCTACCAGAGTGATCTGGTCCTCAGTGGATCTGTGTTGTCTAAATCCTGCTTGCTGTGGAATTGATATGTGCTTCGCTTCCAGGTGCCACACCAGTCAGTTGTTTATCATGCGCTCTATCAGTTTACATGCACAGCTCAGTAGACTGATAGGCCTGTGTTCATTTGGATCTGATCTATCTTTTGTCTTTCTTTGAAACTGTTATAATTGTAGCATCTTTCCCTGCATGCGGTATAATTCCTCTTTCCCAGCGAGAGTTTAAGGCTGAGAGTAACTTTCTCTTTGCTGTTTGGCCCAACCCCAATAGCATTTCATTTGTTACCCCATCTTTTCCTGGCGATTTTTTTCTATTGAAGTTCATGCAATAGGAACATGGAATGTCAGCACACTGAACCAATGTGGGAAAATCAATGAGCTAACACACGAGATAAAGAACTACCGGTTGGACATCCTGGGTATAAGCGAGGCTAGCTGGAAAAACATTGGTGAGTTTACCACGGAGGAGGGCCACAAGTTCTACTTCAGCGCCAGGGAGGACAAACATGTACATGGAGTGAGGATACTCGTACATAAAGACACAGCCAGGTGCATATTGGGTTGCCATCCAATATCTGACCGATTTATCATCTTACGGGTAAAGGCAGCACCATTTAATATCACGATAATACAGTGCTATGCACCCACTGTAGACTATGAAGATTGTGATATAGAGGCATTATATGATCAACTTCAGAGTCTGATAACCGAAACGCCAGAAAAGGACATATTGGTAGTCCAGGGGGATTGGAAGGCAAAAATTGGAGAAGATGCAGTCCACGACTGGAGGGGAACATGTGGACCATACGGAAACAAAGAAACTCATGACTGGGTCCTCAGACTCCTAGAATTTACACGATGCAATAAGCTGTTGGTAGCAAACACGTTCGGGTTTAACAAGCCGTCTAGATGCTGGACATGGCATAACCCAAACAATAAAGTGCACAGCCAAATTGATTATATTCTGGTCCAGAGGAGGTTTGGATCTAGCATCAACACCGATAAAACGAGAAGTTTCCCCGTATCAAATATAGGAAGCGACCACGATCTTTTTATGATTACTATGTGTCTGGGATTGAAGAGAGTCGCAAAGAAGGAAGTGACTATACTCAAGTTTGACCTGGACAAACAGGTTTGTACACCATGCTAATCGACTTCGCAGACACACCTCAGAACTGCCTGAAATTGATATTCGATTAACAAATGTGCCAGAACAAACACCCTGGAGAGAGCAGCATAGACTATCAGTACGAGTCCAAATAACCTGGAGAGAGCAGCATAGACTTTCAGTTCGAGTCCAAACAACCTGGAGAGGGCAGCATAGACTATCAGTACGAGTCCAAACACCCTGGTGAGAGCAGCATAGACTATCAGTTCGAGTCCAAACACCCTGGAGAGAGCAGCATAGACTATCAGTACGAGTCCAAATAACCTGGAGAGAGCAGCGTAGACTATCAGTACGAGTCCAAATAACCTGGAGAGAGCAGCGTAGACTATCAGTACGAGTCCAAACAACCTGGAGAGGGCAGCATAGACTATCACTATGAGCCCAAACAACTATTCAAGGAATACATGGCAAAGAGGAACAGAACAGTGTGCAACGTGGGACAATTGCTCTCAATTTGGTGGATGAAGAATATCCACAGGATCTATGGGTTCGAGTATACACAGATGGGTCAGCACAAGATGCAATACAGAACGGAGGAGCAGGAGTGTGTATAGAATACTCAAACGACACTATGGAAACAGTTTCAGCACCAATAGGAAAATTCTGCCATAATTACAATTCAGAGATACAAGCCATGACATTGGCGACGGACAAATTGCTGAACACCAACCTTGACCCGTATCCTGTGGTATTTCTGACAGATGCAAAATCAGTACTCCAAGCACTATCATCCGGGAAGCTGTCAGATCTACAAGTTGTATTGTCAACATTGAGCAATCAGCGCAGAATCAGGATGCAGTGGATACCGTCTCACTGCGGAATACCAGGAAATGACAGAGCTAGCACACTGGCGAGGGAAGGTGATGCAGACGAGCAACCAGATGTACCAGTTACATACCATCAAAAGAAAAAGATTATTAAATCAATGAGAGAGCTTCCAACACAAATACAAGATGATTGTCATAATATAAGTAGGCAAGAGCAGATTGTCTTACTGCGCCTCAGAACGGGACACAACCGAATCAGCAGCCACATGTACATACAATTTAGGATGGGCAGCTCAAGTATGTGTACATGTGGACAGGCACCCCAGACTGCGGAGCATATACTTCAGGACCGTCCAGAGTATGAGATTTTGAGGCGGACATACAGACCACGAGAAACAACATTGCAAGGGAAACTATATGGACCTATGTGTGAACTGCAGAAGACAGCGAGGTTCATACAAGAGACAACTTTGCAGATGTAGACATACTCCAAGCGGCAGAAGACAGTGAGGTTCATACAAGAGACAACTTTGCAGATGTAGACATACTCCAAGCGGCAGAAGACAGCGAGGTTCATACAAGAGACAACTTTGCAGATGTAGACATACTCCAAGCGGCAGAAGACAGTGAGGTTCATACAAGAGACAACTTTGCAGATGTAGACATACTCCAAGCGGCAGAAGACAGTGAGGTTCATACAAGAGACAACTTTGCAGATGTAGACATACTCCAAGCGGCAGAAGACAGCGAGGTTCATACAAGAGACAACTTTGCAGATGTAGACATACTCCAAGCGGCAGAAGACAGCGAGGTTCATACAAGAGACAACTTTGCAGATGTAGACATACTCCAAGCGGCAGAAGACAGTGAGGTTCATACAAGAGACAACTTTGCAGATGTAGACATACTCCAAGCGGCAGAAGACAGCGAGGTTCATACAAGAGACAACTTTGCAGATGTAGACATACTCCAAGCGGCAGAAGACAGTGAGGTTCATACAAGAGACAACTTTGCAGATGTAGACATACTCCAAGCGAACGAAAGCAGAAGAAGACCTGAACAAGCTAAAAGACCCAACACTTATCAAAGTGTTCCAATCAAGGGTAGCAGGGAGATTTGCTCCACTGTTGGCTCTCAGAGAGGGACTGGATTCTGATACAGTAACAAAATCTCTTAAGTCAGCACTCATTGATACAGTAACAGAGATCCTGAAATGTCACCAAATAAAAAAGAAGCCATGGGTGACCAAAGACATTCTAGACCTTTGTGATAGAAGAGGTCACTCAAAAACCTAAAACATCCACCTGATGAGGTCGGTAGATATAAAACGGTCAAGAAAGCGATACAACAAAAGATGAGAGATGCGAAAGAAGCGTGGATATATGAGCAATGTACAAACATCGAAGAGAGGTTAGACAGAAATTACGCTAAAGAAGCATACAAGGTGGTCAAAGAACTGGAAACGCCAAGACAAGACAGGAACTTTATGATCCAGGATAAAAGCGGTAAGTGTCTTATTGAGGACAATGACGTACTGGCACGATGGTTAGAGTACTGTTCCGAGTTATACAACTATGAGAGACGACACGAACCTGAGAAGACAATCCCCCCAACACCAACATTTATAGAGGAACACTAACTGAAAACGAATGAACAGGTAGCTGCAGCGGTAAAGACATTGAAAATAGGGAAGGCGGCCGATGTGGACACTATACCAGCAGAGCTCTTACAGGCAGGTGGAGGGGTAGTGGTGGAAGGCCTGACAAACATCTGCAAGAAAATATGGGAGACAGGAAACTGGCCGGACTTATGGACACAATCAATGGTTAGACCGTTACCCAAGTCTGGAAACCTAAAGATGTGCCAAAATTACAGAACAATAAGCCTCATTAGCCTCCCTAGCAAGGTCATGCTTAGATTAATCCTCGACTGAATGAAACCCCAAGCAGAGAACATTATTGCTGAGGAACAGGCAGGGTTCAGGCAGAGAAGAAGCACTACATAACAGATATTTAATTTAAGGCTGATAAGCGAGAAATATCTAGAACAGCAGCAAAAACTGTATCACGTGTTTGTTGATTTCAAGAAGGCGTTTGATGGGGTAGTGGGGACCGCGTGGGCTAGTGGTTAAGGGACACGGCTCACAACCGAAGGTGATGGGTTCGATCCCCATCACAGCACCGGCCGTTACCCCGGGGAAGCAAACCCTTAGAAAATGCAGGAGGAACCTCGACCTTTACATAAAATGCATGCTAAAGTCGGATGCACTGGGTCGACAGGCACAAAATAAAAACCACAGTGCAATGCACACCGCCTTGGGGATTAGAGAAATAAGATGAACGAAAAAACAAAACAAAATAAATAGAAAATAGGGTATGCCATAAAGCCCTATGGGCAACCATGAGGATGTATAAAATCAACGGAAATATTATAAAGGTCCTGGAACACCTGTATGACAAGGCGTCCAGTGCAGTTCTTGTGACTAGGTGGCGAGGGGACTGGTTTCGCACATCATTCGGCGTGAGACAGGGTTGTACACTCTACTCAACACTTTTCAACTTGAGGGACATGAGTGAGTCACTTGGAGGTCACGTTGGTGCTGTCAAGATATTGGGCAAAACGATTACCAACCTTTGTGTTGCATATGACATCGACGGGTTGGCGGACACAGAAGCAAAACTCTATGGAGTGGGTCAGACAGCTCGATGAAACAGCTCTTGATTATGGTATAGAGATTAACGCTGGAAAGACCAAACTAATGACCAACAACGCCGAGGGCTTCAACAGTAGGATAAAAGCTAATGGCCAGGAACTTGAAATGGTCGACCGTTTTAAATATCTGGGTTCGATTGTCATTAATGAAGGATCAAAATGTCAGGTTTAGGCTAGAACAGCACAGACAATAGCGGCGCTTGCACGGCTTAACAAAATCTGGCAAGCTAAACAGTTAACAATATCCACGAAAATCAGATTAATGCGTAGATTGGTCCTGTCAATATTCCTCTATGCTTGTGAGACATGGACAATTACATCTGACCTGCAGCGGAGGATACAGGTCTTGGAGATGAGATGTTTCCGAAGACCTCTCGGCAACTGTCAAAAGAAGAAAACTCACTTGGTACGGTCACATATCGAGATCAAATGGTCTTGCAAATACGATCCTCCACGGAAAGGTGCAAGGCAGACGACGAAGAGGCCGTTCCGTAAAAAAGTGGGAGGCCAATATTAAAGAATGGACCAATCTCCGAGCAGAAGAAGCACAGGGAGCGATCGCTGACAGAGAATGATGGCGTGGGGTTGTGAGGATGTCTTCATGTGTGCCCCAACCAAATCACTGGTTACGGGATGACCTGAAAGTTCTCATAGCCTCATCCATTGTGCAATCTTGATGCCGTTGTGGCTTTGCTGGTCTTCACTTATGTCTGTCTGCCTGTCTGTAGGGATATCAATTTGGTTTGCTCTGGCATAATGTTCTTTAAAAGAGTTTGCTGCTTTTTTCCAGTAAGCATGTTGTCGCCCTGCTTGATGGTCATTTGTTTATTTGATGGTATTTCCTCATCCATGGCTCTGACTAATTTCCATGATTTGTTCCCTTCTTTATCTAGATTGAGGCTTTCTGTTTTTTCTTTCCAACTGTCTCTTGTTATTTGATTCAGTGTTCTTTTGTATTTTGCAGTGATGATCTTGAGGCAGATATTTGCTTCAATATATTGCTCTCTCTCTCTCTCTCTCTCTCTCTCTCTCTCTCTCTCTCTCTCTCTCTCTCTCTCTGCCGTGTTTCTAGCGTCTGTAACGTCATCATCGACTTTCTGCTTACTTGATTCCAATATGGCTTATAGTTCTTCCTTGCCCCTCTTGGGATGGTCTCGGTGGCTGCTGGCGGTATTGCTTTGCTTAGGCTTTCCACCATGAGTTTCATATTGCTTTTTCGTGTGTTGATAGTTTCACACAGTCCATCTGTCAGCATTGCAAATCTGTCTCAGTCGGCTCGTCTATAGTTCCAACGTAGCAGGGGTTTTATTTCCTGGGGGCTTACTTCCATATCAATATCTAGCCTAATTGGCCAGTGGCCGCTACCTGCCAATTGGTCGAACACCTGAAGATCTATTTTGTGATGGATATCCCCCGTAGAGAAGGCCAAGTCTGGAGTGGAGGTGGTATGCCATCTTCTGGAATAGAAGCTAGGGCTGTCGTCCGGCCTATTGATAAGTTAGAGATTTGTGTCTATCTCCCAGTCTTCCACTTCGTCCCCTCTGCTGGCTATGTCTGTATATCCCCATCTCTCCGAGGGATTGTTAAAGTCTCCAACCATTAGGCAGCTGGAGTCCTTGATTTCCATTCTAGAGAGCGATAGGTCTTTGTTGGGTGGGCCATACAGGTTGAAGAACCGGATATTCGTTTCTTATGTCATTATGTCGACTCCTACAATTTCTGCTTGTCCGATGGGATTTACAGATACTGCGCTACTCGGCATGCAGTTTCGTGTGAGTATCAGAACCCCTCCTTTGTGACCTTCTCTATCAAGACGGAAGGTCTCGTATCCTCTGATTGAAAATCTGTGGTTTCTATTGGGGTGTGTCTCTTGGATACATGTCACGCCTATCTTGTCTTCATACAGGCGGTTTGTTAGGTGAACTTTTTTTGTTTAGGACTCCTTCCGATTTCCCTCCAGTATTTTGAGGGTCTTGGGTTTTTGGTCAAAAGTTTTTGCCATATCTCCTTGTGCCTTGATTCCGGGGCCTTTGGGTGGGTGACACCAGTAGCATCAGATGGGCTCCTTCGAGGCGTTGGGCCCTGTACTATTTCTGAGTGGTGGGACTCCACAACACATGGATCGGTGACCACCAGTAGCATCAGATGGGCTCCTTCGAGGCGTTGGGCTCTGTACTATTTCTGAGTGGTGGGACTCCACAACACATGGATCGGTGACCACCAGTAGCATCAGATGGGCCACTTCGAGGCTTGAGGCCCGGCACTCTGTCTGCCTGGTGGGACTCCACAACACATAGATGGGCCCAGTAGCATCAGGTGGGCTCCTTTGTGGAGTGAGAGGGTGTCAGATACTGGAGTTTATAAATGGGAGCGTGTCGGATAGTGGAGTTTATAAATGAGAGGGTGTCGGATACTGGGGTTTATAAATGGGAGGGTGTCGGATACTGGGGTTTATAAATGGGAGGGTGTCGAATACTGGGGTTTATAAATGGGAGCGTGTCAGATACTGGGGTTTATAGATGGGAGGGTGTCGGATACTGGAGTTTATAAATGAGAGAGTGTCGGATACTGGGGTTCATAAATGGGAGGGTGTCGGATACTGGGGTTTACTAATGTGTGGATTGTCGCAGAATGGGGTTTATAAATATGAGGGTGTTGGGCAATATGATTTATATATGTGAGGGTGTCCTGTACCGATAGTTGTGAGGGTGTCCTGTACCGATAGTTACAACTGTGAGGAAGGCTTGCACTGTGGATTTTAAAGTGGGAGTTGTATGCTAGTGTGGAAGCCTTGTACTGTGGGTGTCTTGTACTGTGGATATATTGTACTGTTGATGGCTTGTACTGTGGATGTCTTGTACTGTGGATGTATTGTACTGTGGATGTGTTGTACTATGGATGTCTTGTACTGTGGATGTCGTGTACTCTCGATGTCTTGGGTTGTGGGTGTCTTGTACTGTATATGTGTTGTACTGTGAAAATCTTGGACTGTGGATGGCTTGTACTGTATGTGTTGTACTGTGAATGTCTTGGACTGTGGATGGCTTGTAATGTATGTGTTGTACTGTGAATGTCTTGGACTGTGGATGGCTTGTACTGTATATGTGTTGTACTGTGGATGTCTTATACTGGAGATTATGAATTTGGGACTCATGTGGGTTGAGCATTATACATATGTGTGATGCCTTGCACTTCCGGTGTATGGTACTGGGAGGGGGTGTTATAAATAACGAGATGCCTTGCACTGGGGATTATATATGGGGGGTTGGCAAGTACTGAGGTTTAAAGCATTTAGGGTTGTCATGTACTTAGGTTTATAGAATTGAGGGTTGTCAAGTACTGAGGTTTATAGAATTTAGGGTTGTCGTGTACTGAGGTTTATAGAATTTAGGGTTGTCAAGTACTGAGGTTTATAGAATTTAGGGTTGTCAAGTACTGAGGCTTATATAATTTAGGGTTTTCGTGTACTGAGGTTAATAGAATTTAGGGTTGCAAGTACTGAGGCTTATATAATTTAGGGTTGTCGTGTACTGAGGCTTATATAATTTAGGGTTGTCATGTACTGTGGTTTATAAAATGTGGGTTGTCGTGCACTAAAGTTTTAAAAATGCGACTTGATGTGAACTCGCCTTCTTGTCCCACTTATGCTCCTTACAAAGCACAGGGCCAAGTCCGAAGATGGCACCTCACAGGGAGTCTGTGTCAAAGGCCTACGTGTGCTTATGAAATTATGGTTTCTTTAGCACTTGATTCTACATAATAAGGTTGCTAGTTCCATCCACAACTTTATTTGGTCGCCTTCAAGGACATGGAAGGTTACAGTGACTAGCCTCTAACGTCCCGACTGCACACTCTGTACCGCAGTTATGACATATTGAGCTGTCCTGTACAGAATCCGATCCAATGGCCTCCCAGCGGTCATGTACAGAAACCGATCCAATGACCTCCCAGCGGTCATGTACAGAAACCGATCCAATGGTCTCCCAGCGGTCATGTACAGAACCCGATCCAATGGCCTCCCAGCGGCCATGTACACTTGTACATATGGGATATAAAAAAGTTTACGTCACAAAGGTTTTCATTTAGAACAGAGGTGGCCAAACTACGGCCTGCAGACATATCAGGCCCGCCAACCAGTTTTGACCGGCCCGCCAACCAGTTTTGGCCGGCATTTTATTATTCATTGAAAATTACTGTATACCGACTACTGTGCTTACAAAATATATTACAAAATAGCACTGCAATAGATGAATCAGCAATTTATAGACTGTAGTAATTTCAGGTGATGGTCAAGCATAGTCGGACGCATTAGGGAACGGATCAGAAGTGTGTACAACCAGCGAGATACAGGAACTCTCAGTATCCATATGTTTTGTTATTTACTGATAACGACTGAGCACCTATGGGAATACATGGAGTGCAATGAAGTCTGATTCTTCTTCTTCTTTGTTCGTTCCAAAACTCCTGCAACAAATCCCTAAAAAGGGCGTTGCAAGTAGCTGGAAGGATTCCGGAGAACGAAATGCTTGACATTGCTATATTTGCATCCTTTTGGACCGACACATCCGACTTCAGCAGGTATTTTTGGGTACCGGGTTAGCCTTCTCTCTCCAATCCCTTCTCCTTAGTCAGTCTGCTCAGCTGCAGATTGTTATCCAGGATCACCATGTGGAGGTGTAGAAGGGTCTTGGCAGCTCTGGTTCGCTGTCCCTGACCCTAGCAGAAAGCTCTGGTTCGCTGGCCCTGACGCTAACAGTCAGCTATGGGTCGCTGACTGCTGCAGCTCATGCACTGCTCAGAATCTTGATCCCCAATTAAGTCAATTCGGGATAACAAAACAAAATACAGAACTCACAGATAATTTGTCACAAACATACCCCGCCTACGTCACGCAAACATCGAATCTGTCACGAACATACACCACCAACTGACATCTTTTTTGTCCCTTCTCAATCATAAAAAAACATTTCTTTGTTACAAACATACATCAACTTGCCACAAACATACATCACCTTTGTCACAAAAACTAGACCATGTCCAGAAGTTGAAAACCTCACCAATAGCTTGGGGTTTTCGGTCTAACGATCAAAACACCTCACTTCATTAACGTAGATAAAACAGTCAAATAGATTCTCTTTCGACTCCCTAATTTCGCTGATAATAATCAACTAACTTATTTCAGTGATGCTAATCGACTTTCGTTCCAGTGATGTTTATCGACTCTCATTCCAGTGATGTTTATCGACTCTCATTCCAGTGGTAACAATGAGATGCAATATGGCAGGAAAATAGAGCTTTGAACTCGGGCCCAGTTAAACACGTGCTTGTAAAACAGATTTGTACCGAGTTTAATGGTACAGTGAACCAATTCCGTTGTGCGGGGCCCCCGTCCACGTGACTAGTAAAACTTACTTCAACGCTCAACTACAAAAGTATACTGTTTCGTTAATGATATAATTAACTTGATAGAACTGCCTGCTTGTCTTAGGGCCATATACGCATATCACGGCAGATTGCTCCTATAAATTGCTTGCACTTGTAAAATGTTTCCTTGTTTCTGTGCATTCATGTTACTGCGACGTATGGTGTGATATTGTAACAAATGTTTCTCTACTTTGTATTAGGAGAAATTAAATCTTCGGTAAATGGTTTAAACCAGGTGTGGGAAACCTGCGGCCCTGTAGGACATTAAGCGAGGCATTTTCGATTAATCCAAAATTTCGCCGAACAAATCCTTTTATTTATATTAATGTTTTTATTTGAGACTCATTATTTTTATTTTTATTTTCAAATAAACATGTTTAAAATACCAAAGAGTAAGAGAAGAGTTAAGGAAAAAAACATGTTTAACTGATGGCCACAAATAAAACATTTGTAAGCCACAAGGATTATTTCCCCTTTCGTCCTCGCTGTTCGTTCTCAAACTTCCGCTACCAAGCCCCGAAAAGAGTTTTGCAAGTAACAGGATCTTGTCCGGAGATCGGAATGTATTGTTGTAGTTTACAGCTTGATTACGATATTTGCATCTTTCAGTGCGACACATCCAACTTCAGCAAACATTTTTTAGTACCGGGTTAGCCTTCCCTGTTCGATCCCTTCTCCTTAGCCAGTCTGCTCTATTGCAGCCTGTTATCCAGGCTCACCGCGTGGAGATGTAGAAAGGGTCTTGACAGTTCTGGGTTGCTGGCTCTGACGCTAGCAGTCAGCTCTGGATAGCTGTTCCTGACGCTAGCAGTCAGCTCTGGGTCGCTGTTCCTGACGCTAGCAGTCAGCTCTGGGTCGCTGATCCTGATGTTAGCAGTCAGCTCTGGGTCGCTGTTCCTGACGCTAGCAGTCAGCTCTGGGTCGCTGGCCCTGACGCTAGCAGTCAGCTCTGGGTCGCTGTTCCTGACGCTAGCAGCCAGCTCTGGTTCGCTGGCCCTGACGCTAGCTGTCAGCTCTGGGTCGCTATTCCTGGCGCTACCAGTCAGCTATAGTTCGCTGGCCCCGACGCTACCAGTCAGCTTTGGGTCGCTGGCCCTGACGCTAGCAGTCAGCTCTGGGTCGCTGTTCCTGACGCTAGCAGCCAGCTCTGGTTCGCTGGCCCTGACGCTAGCTGTCAGCTCTGGGTCGCTGTTCCTGGCGCTACCAGACAGCTATAGTTCGCTGGCCCCGACGCTACCAGTCAGCTTTGGGTCGCTGGCCCTGACGCTAGCAGTCAGCTCTGGGTCGCTGTTCCTGACGCTAGCAGCCAGCTCTGGTTCGCTGGCCCTGACGCTAGCTGTCAGCTCTGGGTCGCTGTTCCTGGCGCTACCAGTCAGCTATAGTTCGCTGGCCCCGACGCTACCAGTCAGCTTTGGGTCGCTGGTCCTGACGCTAGCAGTCAGCTCTGGGTCGCTGTTCCTGACGCTAGCAGCCAGCTCTGGTTCGCTGGCCCTGACGCTAGCTGTCAGCTCTGAGTCGCTGTTCCTGGCGCTACCAGTCAGCTATAGTTCGCTGGCCCCGACGCTACCAGTCAGCTTTGGGTCGCTGGTCCTGACGCTAGCAGTCAGCTTTGGACCAGTGACAGCTACAGTTCAAGCACTCTTCAGCAACTTAAACCCAGATAAGGTTATGCTGGTGATTTAGTTCTAATGTATTATCTCTAGAATGGGCCTCAACTTCACCGCCTGACTGGCACAATTGCCGCACGAGACTGCGTGACGAAAGTCCGTGTGTGGCCAGTATATAAGTATTTTATAAACTTTTGACAACGGTGCACATGGCTTTCAGTTTGAAGTGGAATTTTACACAATCTGAACGCATCTGCTTATGTGTTTGATTGTCATTTTTAAACATTATGTCTACGCCGAAACAAAGTTTTACACTAGTTAGTGTATTCATTGCTCCTGAATCTAGTGATCACAAACTTATCACCCACTAGTCCACCGTGGCCCAAGACAGAAGATAATGGAAACGAAGTTGGGACCGGCAGCGACCGTCGCTGAGGAACGGATCGTCCAGTTATCCAGTAATCCAGAATCCAATTATACAATAAAATTCTGGTTTTTATTTAAGACAGTTAATAGATAGGAGTTCTATTTTTACCAAAAAAATGAACATTTTGAAATGCATCTAGTTGAACTTTCTTGAATGCATCCTTATTAGGTTCACAGCTAACTTAATGTGGCTGGCCTTATTAGGTATACAGCCTTAATGTGGCCGTATCATGTTTACCTCTAATTTAATGCGGCCTTCCAATATAAAAAAAGGTGTTTTTTTCCTACCACTTGGTTTCAACTGTTGCTCCCTGTCTCTGTCTATGTCTCTGTTTATGTCTCTGTCTATGACTATGTCTATCTTTATGTCTTTGTCTATGTCTCTGTCTACGTTTATGTCTATGTCCCTGTTTATGTTTATGTCTATGTCTCAGCTTCTTTTTTATGGCTCTGTATGTATATGTCTATGTCTCTGTCTATGTTTATGTTTATGTCTATGCATATGCCTTTGTCTCTGTCTATGTTTATGTATATGTCCCTGTTTATATTTATGTCTATGTCTCTGTCTCTGCCTATGTATCTGTCTATGTATTTGTCTATGTCTCTGTCTATGTCTCTGTCTCTGCCTGTGTCTATGTCTATGTATTTGTCTATGTCTCTGTCTATGGCTCTGTCTATGTCTCTGTCTATGTCCCTGTCTCTGTCTCTGACTATGTCTGTCTATGTCTCTGTCTATGTCCCTGTCTCTGTCTATGTATATGTCTCTGTCTATGTCTCTGTATATGTCTCTGTCTATGCTTTGTCTATGTCTCTGTCTATGTCTATGTCTCAGTCTATGTCTCTGTCTATGTCTCTGTCTATGTCTCTGTCTATGTCTCTGTCTATGTCTCTGTCCATGTCTCTGTCTATGTCTCTGTCTATGTCTCTGTCTATGTCTCTGTCTAAACTCATTTTCCCGAAGCCACCTTCAGCTACTGCGTCTGAGTGGCATACCGGCCAGAGATCTGGATAATCCTGGCAAGGATAAGGGTTCACACCCCGATCTCGAAATGTCCTTGTGTACTCAGCAGCAAACTGGAACCTGCCATACTGCCAAGGAACGAGCTGATCACCCCAACTTAAAAAGCTGACATCTATTGCCTCCTCAACGACACATAGTTTACTATCCACTCGACCCTGTATTTCTGCATGTTCTTTGATCCTATTCGTCTTGAATTCTTCTTCCACATTTTCTTTGGCATTTATTTTCTCTAGTGAATCTCGTTCATGGTAAATCTAGCTATATTGTTGTGGTTTGTTGCTTGTAAGCAAAACAAATACAATAACACAACGGCTAGTTATATCCTGCTTAACGAAGACTACGACAATTTTTTTTAACTAGAACAAGAACCAGCTCTGAAGATAAGAATAAACCAAACAAACTGGAAGAGGTCAAGAGTTGTTCATATTTTGAAATACAATAATAGTGGATGGAAAATGCGAAACAGAAATCAGGAAGGGAATAAATGATGCCCCTTATTTAGACCCATAATAAGACAAATAATAACATCCAATCAAAAACTTGCAAATTAATCATGAGAGCAGTGAAGTTTTACGCAGGCAGAAATAACGGATAATTAACAAACATTTGGTTAAGAGAATTAATGCTTTTGAAACGTTAATATATCGAATAATGAGGTTCATCTCTTGGAAGGAAAATAAATTAAATAAAGATACCTTGGGAATGTTGTAGCAAAAAATGGAATTAATTAACAAAATTAGAGATAGACAGATACAATAGTTTGAGAAGATCACAAGACATCGGAACGTTGTCGAAAAACAAACTGGATGGGGAAAAAGGACAGAGGAAAATAATGTTGTAATATTCGGAACTAGATTCCACTTCACATCCTGGTCAGGTGAAATATACTGACAAACACCTGACCTCACATCATTGACGGGAAAACATTCTGACCAAAAACTTATGTCAGGATCAGGTAGAACATACTTATGAAGAGTCCATCTCAGATCAGAATCAGGTGAAACATATTGATCAACAGTCCACCTCAGATCAGAATCAGGTGAAACATATTGATCAAGAGTCCACCGCAGATCAGAATCAGGTGAAACATATTGATCAAGAGTCCACCTCAGACCAGAATCAGGTGAAACATATTGATCAAGAGTCCACCTCAGATCAGAATCAGGTGAAACATACTGATCAAGAGTCCATCTCACGCTCATGTTATTTTTGTATGAGATGAGGTTAGATAAGATGAAATGAGATCAGGGAATCGATCACCTCCCTCCCTTGTTCTCGTGTCTTTTTTAACTGAAAGCCAGGTACTCATTAACACTACGGTAGTTCGTAACGTTCTGCGAGGGGATCCAGTGACCCCCTATCTGGAAAGAAATGAATATGTCCACTGTGCCCCCATGATAGCCGTAAAAGGGCGGTAAAAGAGAGTTGTGCATGCAATTGGCAACTTCCTGATTAACAAATTGTTACAAAACCACCACTGTAAATCACAGTGTGTTTTGGCACGGGTTTCCTGCGTAGACATCTAGAAGAAGAAGAAGAAGAAGAAGAAGAAGAAGAAGAAGAAGAAGAAGAGGAAGAAGAAGAAAAGAAGAAGAAGAAGAAGAAGAAAAGAAGAAGAAGAAGAAGAAGAAGAAGAAGAAGAAGAAGAAGAATGTTGAAGCAAGCAAACCGGGTCTCGAATCCGACTCTTTAACCGTAAAGACACACGCTCTACGCGCTCTGTCACCCAGACTCCCAGAGTGATTGACAGATATTCCGTAGAGCCGATGTTTTGTTTTTCTCTATAGAACAAGTTTCTGCTTATGATGTTTGGGTGCCATTTAATTACTGTTTTTCTTTTTGACTTTATTTATGACAAGAGGGTGTTTTTGGTGAAGGGACCGAGTAGGGAGGTTGTAAACCGCTTTCTTGTTGTTAGCTCATAGAAACGTGTTATTCACACGCGCACTGCCCGGCGTTATTGGCCCCGGCCATTGTGTGGCCAAGCTGTTCTCAGGGTAAGCTCGGTAAAAGCCTCTTTGATTGGATTCATGTCTAATTTCCGTACGTGGAACAGACAAGAATAGATTGAACTGTACAGTCCAATGAATTTTTGTATGAAGGCGATGCGGAGGGTAAAGAGCTTGACATGATTTACAAGGGGTTGGGGCACATATTGAGATGACGAGAAACGAGAGAAGGTGGCGGAGGGGTGAACTATGACGCAGTAGATAGTCAACCAGGAGAATAGTGTATTCAGGGACTCCCGTTCTTCCAGGAAATGAAGCAGAAAGGCTTGGGATTCACTAGCAATTCACGTGCGACACGCCGATGGCAGGAGATTCAATGGAAATCGAAGCTAGATTGAATCCGCCATCGTTTGTGCCCGTAATAGAGTGCGGTATTCATCTCTCTGAAGGCGTTCCGAAAACCTTTTGCGGGTATTGTTATTTGCAGAAAGCGTAATTTGAGCCGATTGTGTTGCGTGGTAAGGAGGAAGTACAAATTATAAAAGACTTGACGCAATCCAGATAAAATTATTTGTAATGAACGAATTAAAGATTTATTATAGTAGTGAACTCAGCAATACAAAAACCTGTGATGGAAAAAGAGCCGGCAGAAAGGCTGCAATTTTCTATTAAACCTTTTCCAAAAAATTCACGGATTATTACTTTGTTAGGAAAAGAAATATGGGAAAAGAGATTTAAGGAGACCTGGTTTTATTCTTCAAATAATTTCAGCAGTAAGTCACAGCTGATATAGGATTGATACGTGGCTGCAGTTTTCTCCAGGTAATTGATAACTGTGGAAATAATGCAAAGCTGTTAGACTGATTGACAGTTCGCATTGACAGACGTGCTGCAATTTTCCATATCTTCACGGGCCGCGTTTCGGCGTTAAAGCAGTTGTAATTACCGCCGTCTTTCCCATTGTTGTCGCTGTGGTAATGTCACATTAAGACGAACGAAATCACAACCCGATGGCACGGACAGTCGGATCAATATATCACTTTATTTAGAGTAGGTTTCCAGATTCCTTCCCTTATTCAACATTCATATAACTTTCATTACTAGATTCCTTCTCTTATACAACATTCATATAACTCCCATTACCAGATTTCTTCTCTTATTCAACATTCATATAACTCCCATTATCAGATTCCTTCTCACTGCGTACGAAGAAGAAGAAGAAGATTCCTTCTCTTATACAACATTCATATAACTCCCATTATCAGATTCCTTCTCTTATTCAACATTCATATAACTCCCATTACCAGATTCCTTCTCTTATACATTCCTTCTCTTTAACATTCATATAACTCCAATTACCAGATTCCTTCCTTTTATACATTCATATAACTCCCATTACCAGATTTATTACCAGATTCCTTCCTTTTATACAACACTCATATAACTCCCATTACGGGATCAAGATGCTGAGCAGCGCATGAGCTGCAGTGGTCAGCGACCCATAGCTGATTGCTGGCGTCAGGAACAGCGACCCAGAGCTGCCAAGACCCTTCTAAACCTCCACGTGGTGATCCTGGATAACAGGCTGCAGCAGAGCAGACTGGCTAAGGAGAAGGGATCGAAGAGGGAATGCTAACCCGGTACTCAACAAATACTTGCTGAAGTCGGATGTGTTGGACCGAAAGGTGCAAATATCGCAGTCAAGCTGTAAACTACGACTCAACGCAAATCCGTTCTCTGGACTACATCCAGCTACTTGCAAAGCCCTGTTCAGGACTTAGTAGAGAGGGGGACTGAGAATGAACGCTGAAAAAGAAGAAAAAGATATAACTCCCATTACTAGATTCCTTCCTTTTATACATTCATATAACTCCCATTATCGGATTCCTTCCTTTTGTGCAACATTAATATAATTCCCATTACCAGATTCCTTCTCTTAACCAACATTCATATAATTCCCATTTCCAGATTTTTTTTCTTAACCAACATTCATATAACACCCATTACCAGATTCATTCTCTTAACCAACATTCATATAACACCCATTACCAGATTTATTCTCTTAACCAACATTCATATAACACCCATTACCAGATTCCTTCCCTTAACCAACATTCATATAACACCCATTACCAGATTCCTTCCCTTAACCAACATTCATATAACACCCATTACCAGATTCCTTCCCTTAACCAACATTCATATAACACCCATTACCAGATTCCTTCCCTTAACCAACATTCATATAATTCCCATTACCAGATTCCTTTTCTTAACCAACATTCATATAATTTCCATTTCCATATTTTTTTTTCTTAACCAACATTCATATAATTCCCATTACCAGATTCCTTCTCTTAACCAACATTTATATAATTCCCATTACCAGATTCCTTCTCTTTTATAATATTCAAATATTCTTTTCCTTAACTTCTGCTTCCACGCGAGTTCATGTTAAACGAACATGTCTACAGTCAATACGAAATTTACTTACTCAATTAACTCTTTTAATACCTTTTGAAATCGGCTATAATCGGATTCTCTACATTCGATTTTTTCTATGTGCGTCTGTTTGATCCCCACGATTCGACGTCCATTGCTATGCTCTCCTCTTACACTGTTATTCGTCAGTACGTCTCCTAGCATGTCGTAACATAAAAACGATATGCATGTGGTTAGCAAGCTCAACAAGTAAACTACATTGCTTCGTAAACTATTTCAGCAAGAATGACTGAATACATACTTCCTGCAATGACACTAGATTTAGTAAGTAAATATTTTTTTTAGTCAGACTGTGGGGAATGCATTACCACACGAAGTAGTGGAGGCAGGGCCAATTAATGCATTCAAGAATATATTGGATACTCAGATTTTAGAACAAGAAAAACTAATGGAAACTGGTCGTATGCAGACTCTGCAGTCTTCTAAACCCGTATAAAGGCGTTAAGTTAAGTCAAGTCAAGTTAAGTTAAGTCAAGGGAAGTCAATTTAAGTCGAGTTAAGTTAAGTCAAGTTAAGTTAAGTCAAGTTAAGTCGAGTTAAGTTAAGTTAAGTCAAGTTACGTTAAGTCTGGTTAAGTTAAATCAAGTTAAGTTAAGTCTAGTCAAGTCCAGGTAAGTCAAGTTAAGTCAAGTTAAGCTGTCAACTTATGCCCCGCATGATCCTTAGTGGTCAGCCAGGGTCTTTGTGTATGACAAGGTCAAGAAAGCGCCACTGCCTCACAGGGAGCATGTCGTAAGAGGCGACTAACTGTGTGACATGACATAACACCAACCATGGTTAGGTGGTTTGTAAAGAGCAGCATAGATGGCGCCTAACGGGCTACAGGTCTACTTTGGCCTAGTGTTTGAGTTTATTAAGATGGAATAGCAGATCGGCTAATCACCCTCCGTAAACGCTTGTCCCAACGCAGCAGAAAATTAAGCTGCTCGAGCCTAGCCCGCTAAGCAGGAAACCCTTCTCCCGGCTACATCCAGCTTATACCAAAGCTGTAGAAGTACAGGTCGAATAAGAACTAAGAACACATCGAAAAGAAGATACTGTGGAAAAGACATATTCTGTTCATTCTACGCGTCCCTCTCTATTTGATTTACACGTTGAAATAAAAATAGTTGTGCTGATTTCATGCAGTAGAAAACGTACCTTGAAACTGAGAAGCCAGACTCATACTTAGCATTGATTGAAGGACTCGGCTAGGTTGCCCTTGGCCCAACTAATACTGTGTTATCCCAATAAGAGTGTGATCTTAGGACAGGAAAATACGGATTGGAACAATTATCATATCTCAAATGTTACACTTGAGATTCAGTGGGGAGAACAAGTCGCACAAGGCGATTTAGATGCAATTATCGAGCTAATTTCCCTCCATTAAAATACAAAAGCACTCGAGGGAGCATTTCAACAGCCCAATTTATAAACTCGTCCAAGTCAATCTCTAGCTTCATCCCGTCTCCCCAATTTCAAACACGGAAGGTGTTCACACGCGCTGTTGAGCACGCGCTTCGCACGCATTAACTCTCGCGACACCGGAGTCAAAGCGAGGGGAAGAAGCCAGCGATAATGCATGGCAATTGTGGCCCATTCTTAGAGCAACCAGACGAAAACGAGAAGACTGTGGAGCGTCGCAACTGGGAGATAAAGCAAGTACTTGTGTCGTCTTGTGTGTGATAGTAATGAGGCCGTGTGAAACCCATGGCTCCCAGGCGTAGAGAAGTACAGTTGAAGCTAAAGGCAAGGTTTGGCCCGGCTAACAAGGCGAGAAAAGAGAGTAATTTGGACGACTGGAAACTCAGAATTTGATTTAAGAAACCCACAAACAGATCGCAACCTCTGCATGAATCTGGTTAACTTGCTACCATTGCCTGGAAGACACGGCAAATTGACAAAGCGGGGGCTGGCTTTGATTCGATTCTCTTCAGAGAAGGACACAGAGAGTTTGAGAGAGGGATAGGGAGTGACTGTGAGGGAAAAATAGAGAGCGAGAGAGTTAGGGGGAGGGGGGGTATGTGTGTGAGGGATAGAAAGAGAGAGGGAGTGTGTATGAGAGTGAAAGAGATAATGAGTTTGTGAGAGAGAGGAGGAGCGGGTGTGTGTTTAAGAGAGAATGGGTGTGTGATTGAGAGAGAGAGTAGGTGAGAGAGAGTAGATGTGAGAGTGAGGGTGCGTATGTGAGAGAGTGGTTGTGAGAGAGAGAGTAGGTGTGTGAGAGAGAGTAGGTGTGTGAGAGAGAGAGTGGGTGTAGGAGAGAGAGTGGGTGTGTGTGAGAGAGAATAGGTGTGTGAGAGAGAGAGTGTGTGTGTGAGAGAGAGTGGGTATGTGAGAGAGAGTAGGTATGAGAGAGAGTGGGTGTGAGAGAGTGGGTGTGTGAGAGAGTGGGTGTGTGAGAGAGTGGGTGTGTGAGAGAGTGGGTGTGTGAGAGAGAGTGGGTATGTGAAAGAAAAAGATGATTACACCCTAGAGAGAGCGAGAGAGAGATGGCTACACACAAGAGATAGAAATGGTTACACCCTAGATATATTGATGGCTACACCCCAGAGATAGAAATTGCTACACCCCACAGAGAGATAGCTACACACCAGAGAGAGATAGAAATGACTACATCACAGACAGAGAGATGGCAACACTACAGAGAGATAGCTACACCACCGAGAGAGATGGCTACACCACAGAACAAGATATGCTACATCACAGAGAGAGAGAGAGAGAGAGAGAGATGTCTTCACCCCAGAGAGAGATGGCTACATACCAGAGAAAGAGATGTCTACACCCCTGAGAAAGAGATATGGCTACACTCCAGAGAAAGAGAGATGGATACACACCAGAAAAAGATATGGCTACATCCCAGAGAAAGAAATTATTATACCCCAGAGAAAGACAGATGGCTACATCCTAGAGAGAGATGGCCACACCCTAGACAGAGATGGCTACACCCGAGAGAAAAAGAGATGGCTACACCCCAGAGAAAGAGATGGCTACACCCCAGAGAAAAAGAGATGGCTACACCCCAGAGAAAGAGATGGCTACACCCCAGTGAAAGAGAGATGGCTACACACCAGAGAGACGCGTATCAAGACTAGAACCATAGACAGCTGAAACAAGACCCCCACATCACGATCTCGCCGTGGTTCCTGGAAACAGGTTGTGTCATAGAAATGTGGCCAACGAGGTGGGGATTGACACTGTGGTCCCTATAGTGGTATGCTTACCTAGATGCTTCGCATTTCACTACGGCCAGGAGGTTCCGGCCCACCTTACCTTCTCAAGTACACCTATGGGTTTGAGAAGAGTCCGGTAAATAAGGAAACGTCGCCATGAGTTAAATTAACTCAGAACAAGTGGCTTCAACAACTTCCGAGAGAGAGAGAGAGAGAGAGAGAGAGAGAGAGTGGCGGAGGGAGGGAGAGAGAAAGAAGAGAATGTGGACAAGATTCGCTGAATAAAAGAAACGAAACGGTTGCTGGTCTAGTTGGGATGTTCTTTAGAAAGGTTGCCTCTAAATATTTTAAACCGAGTAGAAAGATGAAAAATAGAAGGTATAGAATGGGAGAAAGAGGTAAGAGAGGGTCAGAGAGAGAGAGAGAGAGAGAGAGAGAGAGAGAGAGAGAGAGAATGGAGAAAGGTGTAGAAGACACAATTTGACACATGATGACTAGTTTGAACAATTCTTCTATAGCAATATCGCGTCAGTCTGAACTGCCAAGATGGCGTCAGTCTGGACTGCCAAGATGGAGTCAGTCCCGTGATCGAGCGAATGTCTGACAGAGATACACAAGGATTTGACCAGACAACTCTTGTGGACATTTAAGTATCAGAGTTACTCTCATACTGTGGGACAATATTGTAACCAAGTAGTTAGCAGCGTGGACCACAATCCAACCTACTTGGAATCCTGGTATTCAAACATGCATGTGTGGGTTCAAGATGCTAAACAGTGCATGAGCTGCAGCCGTCAGCGTACCAAAGCAGACTGCTAGCATCAAGGCCAGCTACCCAGCTACATAAAAGCTGATTTCTAGCGTCATGGCCAGCGACCCAAAGCTGACTTCTAGCGTCAGATCCAGAGAACCAGAGCTGCCAAGACCCTTCTACGCCTCTAGACGGTGATCCTGGATAACAGGCTGCAATCGGACAGGTTGTCTATAGAGAATCGATTGTAAAGGGAAGGCTTACACAGTACCCAAAAATGCATGCTGACGTCGTATGTGTCGGAAAGAAAAGTTGCAGATATCGCAGTTAAGCTGTAAAATACGACACAAAGCATTGCGTTCTCCTGACAACATACAGATCCCTTTTCAGGGTTTGGAAGCAGGAGATTTGGAATGAACGAAGTAGATGAAGAAGGTAATTGAGCCACCCCTATTTGTGTTTACATTGACTTTCTTGAACTAAGCCCGTATTGTTGCAGTAGTTCTGTATGTAGAAAAGGTGCGCTCTGCGTTTAGGAGGCTGCAAGCAAACGTTTGGAACCGAAAGAGCATCAGTGTCGCCAGTAAAGGTAAAAATGTAACCCTCTGATCTGACAACCACGCTGCTGCATTCTTGCGAGAAAAAATCGTTTTCACTTGAACTGTCTGCGTAGGCGGCTGAGGACCGGATGGCAGGGGAAACCACCTATTTCATTCATTATAAGGAAGACAAGCATGTTGTGGATCAATACGCTTCTGCAAAACATAACCAGAAAAGATAGACGGGCATGTTTGTGTGCTCGATGAACGCTATTATAAGTTAGCGTAGAGAGGTCTCTTTCTCTCTCTTCTCAGCTCACTCTGTTTCGTTTGACTCTGTCCTACAGTCACACTCTTACACAACTTTCACACGCGCCCTCATGGTGAGACCCTTCCATTGCACTTTGGTTGGGCTGGCTTTTGAGAGCGCACAAACCTAGCATAGGTACATACAGACGCACACATACATCCAAGCACTGGTTTATGCGTCTTAATGTCGCCCAATTGACTACGGTCTAGGGTGGAATAGGCGCGCCTACGCCAGTAGAAACTAGTGAGGCAAACACGTAAAAAAATTGTTTAATTTAAAATATTTTAACATTAGCGGGACAGAGACTCAATGAAAGTGTCTTTGAAGAGCTTCAACATTTACGTATATGTCAGTTCCTGGGAGTTGCTTGCGTTGGACCGCTCCACCTAGTGTGATATACTCTCTAAAGGTGCTCAGATCGCAAAGCAAAACTACATCGCTGAGGCTCAGAATAAGCGTGCCGTCCTAAAGTTCAGAACGCACGACTACTTCACAACGGCCTTACCGCATGTGTGCCCCAGGTGCGGCAAAGTCTGCGTGCTAGGATTGTCTTTACATCCATACGAGAGAGGAACTGAGACTCTAGTCCTGACAAACACGACCTACTAACTAGAACGCTGCGTCAGGGTCAGGCATAATACACTGACCAAGACCACTATCTTTCTTCCATGTAGCTTTCCCTGGAAACATACTATTTTCAAGGCAGTCTGGCTGACGAGATGTGGATCTGAGTGATTTCTAAAGTAGTCAAGGTCATACAGATGAAGCCAAGAATAGTACAACAACATGGAGGACCTCGCCCAACTTCATCAGCACGCTCGGTATGTGAAGAAAGTTCCTACAACCCGCTACCTAACGCACTTTTCAGAGCGTACAACTTACTCCTTGTGGATGTTAAACAACAACAACAACAATTCATTCGAGAATTCATCTGGCAGCACATGTCACATGTCACATGTCACATGTAGGATGATATCGCCATCTTCGCTTGCGATAGGCAACTATTATTATCGTTAGTATTTATATTCTGTAATCCATCCTTCTACCACGTGATCTACTTCGTACCTTGTAACCAGATAAGCCTGTGTGTGTTTGTTATATGTTCAGACTATAATTATTCGTATTGACATTGACTTTAAATTTGGCACATGTATTAGCCCTGAATGCGTTTAATTAGCGTATGGTAGAGCTTTCTCTATCCGGGGCAAAAGTATTGGGTTCAAACCCCGCTGCCGGCAAGTTTTAGTCGACCCAGCTGTGTAGGGAATTGTATTTGTAAATGGGTACCTGACCTACATTCTGTTGTGCGCGCTGTGTGATTTTCTCTGTTCTGGAATCCTCAGGGTAAGTGAGGCAGTGACCGACCAAAACACACAGTGTGAAGAGACCTCGAGATAAACATTCACGAAACCAGGTGAAAGCATTACAAGACTGTCTCTGTTCTGGAATCCTAAGGGTAAGAGAGGCAGTGGCCGACCAAAACACGCAAGATGAAGTCAGCTGGAGATAGACATTTACGAAACCAGGTGAAAGCATTACAAGACTGTCTCTGTTCTGGAATCCTCAGGGTAAGAGAGGCAGTGGCCGACCAAAACACGCAATGTAAAGTCAGCTGGAGATAGACATTTACGAAACCAGGTGAAAGCATTACAAGACTGTCTCTGTTCTGGAATCCTCAGGGTGAGAGAGGCAGTGGCTGACCAAAACTCACAAGGTGAAGTAAGCTGGAGATAGACATGAGATGACGTGGACCGAGATGGAATGATGACTAAGGACAGGTGGAGATAAAGTGTATTTGTTGAATACATGTGTTCCACAGGGAACTCAAAAGGCATTTATTGACGATATCAGATGATAACACTTTATTCTATGAATCAACCTTCAACATAATACCTGTGATACCAAAATTGAGTCCAGCAGAGAAGGCAGCCTGAGAGGACACAGCAGACCTAGGAACAACCAGCTACTTACTGGAATCATCTGTATACTTTCACTACTTGCCAAGAAAAAACAGGAAATCTAGGGGTTTACCCGGGGTTCAGTGATACTGATGCGATACAAATTCTACAGATGTTTTGCGCTGTTAATATAACGAGTGTAATCTAATATGTTGCATATGTCCTCCAACTTCTTTCCAGATTGTGGCTCCTCAAAAAAGTCATCTTTTCAACGAAAACCTAGCAGTTATTTCTTCGGACAATATCTTTTGTACAGTGAATTCTTCTTCTTCTTCTTCTTCGTACGCTGTACAGTGAATTCATAACAAGCATTTCAAAGTAGAAGAGAATGTACTTGTAATGTAATACCCTACGCCACAACACTACACATGACATTTATACGCTGTTAAAATAAGAAGGAGTTTATCTAAACGAGTGGCAATATCAATTCACGTCTCACTGACCTCTGGTGAATTGGCAAGCATTTGACGTTTTCTTCAATTACAAGAATAAAAAGGTTTCAAATAACTCTCTTTAAGCCTCGCACGAAACTGCAAACTTGTGAAGGGTGAAAAGTGTATACAGAACTCGATAAAAAACTAATTATTCGAAGTATATGAATGACGATTTTCTACGATTGTCTGATAGCAATGCATGTTCCGTGTTTTCTATATAAACGACAGTTCTCTTCATGTTTCTGAATACACGCGGGGCGATATTATAATCCATTCAATGATTTTTGTTGAATCTAACATAATTCCCAGGCAATATGGCTTGCTATTTCCATAGACATATTATTCTGCTTTTGTCGCTGTTTAAAACATATATTTCAATGCGAATGAAAAGTCTATTGTACGACGGGAATTCTAGCGACAAAACAGGTGTGGACTCTTCAACATTAGACGCAGTTGTTCAACTCAATACTGAAAGGGCGATGTAATATGAGATAGACACAAAACGTTCGTTGGGCGTCCAAAAACAGATTGTGTGTTAGGCTTCTTGGGCCTTTATTTGCTTGAAGTTGATATGAAGTGAAAAAGGAATGGTTTGTTCATGCACACTCAAGGACATGTGTAAATATATAGTCTATACTTCATTCGTGTTTGCCTTTTGTTGCTAAAGATATAACAATATATTATATATATATCATCACTACTACTGCAGGTACTACTACTACTACTTCTTCGACTACTTCTTCGACTACTAATACCACCACAACTACTACTACTTTGACTACTACTACCACAACTACTACTACTTTGACTACTACTACCACAACTACTACTACTTCGACTACTACTACCACAACTACTACTACTACTACTACTGCTACTACTACTTCGACTACTACTACTACCACAACTACTACTTCATCGACTACTACTACTACTACTTCGACTACTACTACTACCACTACTACTACTTCGACTACGACTACTACTACTTCTTGGACTACTACTACTTCTTGGACTACTACTACTTCTTGGACTACTACTACTGTCACTGCAACGTCTACTACTACCACTGCTGTTACTTATGCTGCTACTGCCACTGCTACTGCTGCTGATACTACTGCTGCTGCTGATGTGGATGATGATGTGTCGTAGTTTAGTTATGAGTCAGTAGCTGATGTCTGCCCATTGACTCCTGCGTCCTCGGCCTCGAGTCAGATCTGTTGACAAGCACAGACGTGGTGGGGGGGGGGGGGCAAACATGCACCAACCACGTGCAAGCACATCGGGAGATTTTGGAGAGAAAGAGACCGAGAGAGAGGGAGAGAGAGAGAGAAACACTGAGAGCGACCAAGAGAAACAGAGAGAGAGACTAAAAAAAACTCGGAGAGAGAGAGAAACATAGAGCGACCAAGAGGAACTTGAAGAGAGAGAAACAGAGAGAGAGAGAGAGAGAGAGAGAGAGAAACAGAGAGAGAAACCGAGTGAAAAAACAAAAGAGACTGAGAGAGACATGGAGCGTTACCAAGATAAACAGGGAGTGAGAGAAATAGGGAGAGAGAGAAAAAGAGAAAGACCGAGAGAAACAATAAGCGAGTGAGAGAGAAAAACAGAGTGAAAAAGAAACAGGCAGAGGGGTCGAGAGAAACAAGGAAAGAGAGAGACCGAGAAAAACAGCGAAAGAGAGAAACAGACACAGAGAAAGACGGAGAGAAACATAGAAAGAAACCACGAGAAACAGAGAGAGAGAGAGAGAGAGAGAGAGAAATAGAAAGGAAATTGATAAGGCTCACCAAGGTAGGGACTCAACAAAATAATCAGAAATAGTCACTGCGCGGGCAGGGAAGAAGATAACAGCAGACAGCGACTATAGTGCGTTTTCAGTTGGCGGCCCCGGATGCAGGCTACACCCGTGCATCCTGCATACGAGATTTGGGATTGAAGACGGGAAACAAAACCATTCCCAAAAATGCCGTACTGAAATCAGATGTGTGGAGGCTGAAAGGCGAAGATATCTCATTCTAACTGTAAACTACAATACATCGTCACATTCGTCGTTATCATGATGAACGCCGGAGAAGAAGAAAAACAAAAAGAACAAGAACAATAAGAAGAACAAGAAATAGGAGGAGGAGCGGATCAAGACGCTGAGCAGCGCATGAGCTGGAGTGGTCAGCGACCCATAGCTGACTGCTAGCGTCAGGGCTAGCGAACCAGAGCTGCCAAGACCCTTCTACACCTCCACGCGGTGATCCTGGATAACAGGCTGCAGCAGGGCAGACTGGCTAAGGTGAAGGGATCGAAGAGGGAATGCTAACGCGGTACTCAAAAAATGCTTGCTGAAGTCGGATGTGTTGTACCGAAAGGTGCAAATATCGCAGTCAAGCTGTAAACTACGACACAACGCATTCCGCTCTCTGGACTACATTCTGCTACTTAAGCTCTTTCAGTGTTTGGTAGCGGGAGATTGAGAACGAACGAAGAAAAAGAATAAGAAGGAGTAGGAGATGAAGGAGAAGAAGACGAACAAGAAGAAGAAGAAGAAGAAGAGAACAAGAAAAAGAGGAAGAGGAAGTCGAGGCAGAAGTCACGAACTAAAATTCCACACATTTCTGGAGATTACAGTACCCAAACAAGTAATTCCCCTTTTAGCGACAGAGCATATTCACCCGAAACATTTGGTATCAGCAAACGAGCCAAGACGGCGATGGAACATTTCAACTAATCTCTCATTTTGTTGACCTGTTAAGTACTGTCAAATCTCGCGTATAACACGCACTAGTGTATAATACGTAAGCAGGATTTAGCTCAAAATGTTATTGTACAATGACAGTTCGTGTATTACGATTATTCAAAACTGTATTTGATGAAACATTTGTTATACAACTCAGTGTATGGACAACAGCAAACATAATTATTTTTTTTTTTTTTGCGTTCGCCTTATTTCACTAACCCCCCAAGGCGGTGTGCGTTGCACTGTCGTTTTTATTTTGCACCTGTCGGCCCAGTGCATCCGACTTCAGCATGCATTTTATGTAAGGGTCTGCTTCCTCCTGCATTTTCTAAGGGTTTGCTTCCCCGGGGTAACGGCCGGTGCTGTGATGTGGATCGAACCCAGCACCTTCGGTTTGTGAGCCGTGCCACTTAACCACTAGGCCACGCCGTCCCCAAACAGAAATAAAAGCAAATATCTACATTTGAGGCGCTCTCGTCATCACCCTCACAAAATATGGAGCCCTAATCAAATCTCGAACACCTCTAACAGTCGATATTAGCGTTCATGTTCTTGATTGAATATCAAATATTCGTACTTGATTGAATATCAAGTATTCGTAGCGGTACTTGATTGAATATCAAATATGTTTACTTGATTAAATATCAAGTATTCGTAGTGGTACTTGAATTTCAAATATGTGTTACTTAATTGAATATCAGATTTTCGCATTTGATTGAATACCAAATATTCGCACTTTATTGAATATGAAATATTCGTACCGGTACTTGATTGAATACAAAGTATTCGCACAGGTACTTGTTTGAATATAAAATATTCGTACTTGATTGAATATCAAATATTTGTGCTTGATTGAATATCAAATATCCGTACCGCTAGTTGTTTGAATATCAAATATTCGTAGTTGATTGAATATCAAATATTTGTGCTTGATTGAATATCAAATATCCGTACCGCTAGTTGATTGAATATCAAATATTCGTAGTTGATTGAATATCAACCGCTCGTATTTCTCTTATTTTAACAAACTTCCACATATCAGAAGAGAGATCAAATTGTGTACACAGACTTTATTAATGCGACCTGTTAATTGATCAAAACTACACTCCTGTAGTCACCTCCTCTCTTCTCCCCCCTCCCCAAAAAGTCAATATAAATAAAAGCTATTACTGAAAAACTACGCGTTTTTTTTTTTTACAATAACTACTTGTTTAGAAACAGAAAACACTTCCGTTATTGTTTTATAAAATTATTTGAATATACAAATTAAGGTTATTTGAAAATAATCTACCTTACATACTACTATAAAGAAACTCTAGAAACCGCTTCTTCTGGCATCTTACAACGACCAAAATATAAACAACAAAGAAATACAAACGATCATATTTCCTGGCCATTTTGGTGAGTTGTTTGATGACGGACCTAACGCAGACGAAACATCTTTCATGATCAAAATAGGCCACTAATCACTAGACTACATCTGCCAGGTTGGAAATCTTATACGAATTCACACGACAAGATCAGAGCCATAATTAATCTCAAATACAAGGACCCCGATAGTGTAACAGAAAGTCAACATTAGCTTACCTATCAAATATCATAGGCTAAACTACAGAAACCCTTATTCTGTATATTTTGGCTACATTTTTACATTGCCAGCTGGCCACTTACCAAATATAGATCGTGTAGCTACAGTTTATGAAAAAGCTTTCTCACACAAATAACGAACATTCTGGAGAGTCTAATTGCACTGGTAGAATCTCAGTTCTTGGAAATTTCACCCGGTACAAAATGGCTGAAAATCAAAGAGAGGTAATATGCCAAAAGAGGGAAGTAACCTAATCAAGAAGCGATATAACTAATCTGACATTCTCGCTCTGTTGTGTGAAGAAACTTGTGCTTCGTGTTCTATACTTGTGGATGTTTTTCTTCAAAATGCACCATCAGAATCCATGCCTGACGTTTTGTCATTAACTGGAAGGTCGACGGGTGTACAGTGCTTCTCTTCCCGTGCCATTCAGCCAATCAGCGGCCGGTTTGTTTACGTCACCTGTGCCAGAAAATGGCGGATGGTTGCAGGTGATGGCACCAAGGGAATTAACCCTCGCAGATTTTGTATGCGTTATTTTGACAGGCCGTTTTTGTTCCCAGCTTAACAGGCGAATGACAAGCAATAATGTTTGTTTTTTCCAAGCCAATGAACTTCTCACGACGTTTGATATTCGCGAGCGGACGAGAAAGAAGCAGAAGTAGTGGGCGTCAATGAAAGAAACTGGAATGACTTCCAGAACTTCCGGTTTCGTAAGTAGGAGCGAGAGGTGAAAGATGAAACGAATGGGAAAGTCTTCATCTGCTTGACAGCAAGTACTGGACGGAGACCTGCAAGTAATGCTCAGAGAAATGCTGAATGTAGAAAACGTCAGACTTATTTCAGTTGGGTGGTAGTCAGTATATCACTGCAACGTCTCCCAAACTTTTCAGTATGACGGGTCGGCAGGGATTTATCAATTTGGCCAGGGACAGATGTGTAATTTATTGATTATTCATAATTTCGATCATTTTAAATTTGTATTAAAATGTGTTTAAATGCATGCGTTCATAACCAGACAATACGTCATGATCTCGAGGCCCAAGCAATGGTGGTGAGATTGGAGCAGCTTCTAGTGCGGGGGTTTGTCCATGACTAAGTGAGAGAGGACCGGATACCAGAGCAGTTATTGGACGCCAAGATCAAGCAAACAGATCTTTAGGATGTCCCAAAGTACGCTGGGAAGACATCGTACGACAGTTTGAAATTAGACTATAACAAGTTTTTTTTTCAAAATACAAACACCTACAAGAACAAGAGGGCATAGCTACAAATTAACTAAAGAGAGGTCCATATTAGATATTAGGAAATATTTTTTTAGTCAGAGAGTGATGAATGCTTGGAATGCATTGCCACGAGAGGTAGTGGAGGCAGGGATAGTTAATGTATTTAAGAATAAATTGGATGCGCATAGATTTTAGAGCAAGATGATGTAAATTAAACTGGTTGTATACAGACTCTGCACAGTCTTCTAAACCAGTATAAAGACGATACGTTAAGTTAAGGTAGCAGGATGTAGTCCAGAGAACGAAATGCACTGTGTCGTAGTTTACAGCTTGACTGTGATATTGGCACCTTTCGGTCCGACACATCCGACTTCAGCAGACATTTTGGGAACAGGGTTAGCCTTCCCTCTTCGACCTCTTCTCCTTAGCCAGTCTGCTCTGTTGCAGCCTGTTATTCAGGATCATCACGTGGAGGTGTAAAATAGTTTTGGCAGCTCTGGGTCACTGGCCCTGACGCTAGCAGCCAGCTCTGAGTCACTGGCCCTGAGGCTAGCAGTCAGCTCTGAGTCACTGGCCCTGACGCTAGCAGACAGCTCTGGGTTGCTGACCCTGACGCTAGTATCCAGTTCTGAGTCACTGGCCCTGACGCTAGCAGCCAGCTCTGAGTCACTGGCCCTGAGGCTAGCAGTCAGCTCTGAGTCACTGGCCCTGACGCTAGCAGACAGCTCTGGGTTGCTGACCCTGACGCTAGTATCCAGTTCTGAGTCACTGGCCCTGACGCTAGCAGCCAGCTCCGAGTCGCTGGCCCTGACGCTAGCAGCCAGCTCTGGATCGCTGGCCCTGAGGCTAGCAGTCAGCTCTGGATCGCTGGCCCTGACGCTACCAGCCCGCTCTGGGTTGCTGGCCCTGTCGCTAGCAGCCAGCTCTGAGTCACTGGCCCTGACGCTAGCAGCCAGCTCCGAGTCGCTGGCCCTGACGCTAGCAGCCAGCTCTGGATCGCTGGCCCTGAGGCTAGCAGTCAGCTCTGGGTCGCTGGCCCGGACACTACCAGCCCGCTCTGTGTTGCTGGCCCTGTCTCTAGCAGCCATCTTCGAGTCGCTGGCCCTGACGCTAGCAGTCAGCTCTGGGTCGCTGGCCCTAACGCTAGCAGCCATCTTCGAGTCGCTGGCCCTGACGCTAGCAGTCAGCTCTGGGTTGCTGACCTCTGCAGCTCAAGCACTGCCCATATCTTCATCCCTGGTACCATTTAATCTCAAATTCTATCATTCTATTACCATTTAATCGTAAGATTTAATCTCAAATTATATCATTCTATTACCATTTAATCGTAAGATTTAATCTCAAATTCTATCATTCTTTTACCATTTAATCGTAAGATTTAATCTCAAATTCTATCATTCTATTACCATTTAATCGTAAGATTTAATCTCAAATTCTATCATTCTATTACCATTTAATCGTAAGATTTAATCTCAAATTATATCATTCTATTACCATTTAATCGTAAGATTTAATCTCAAATTCTATCATGCTATTACCATTTAATCGTAAGATTTAATCTCAAATTCTATCATTCTATTACCATTTAATCGTAAGATTTAATCTCAAATTCTATCATTCTATTACCATTTAATCGTAAAATTTAATCTCAAATTATATCATTCTATTACCATTTAATCGTAAGATTTAATCTCAAATTCTATCATTCTATTTCCAGTTAGTGGTAAAATTTGAAGATAGTTTCTTCTATAACTATATTACTATTTAATGGTGACATTAAAAATAAAGTAAACGTAAAAGAATGTTTTACTTTGTTGTCCAGTGACACCCGTTGATGACCTGCGAATAAGGGCCGGTCCACAACTTTGAGAACCATTGTGTTACATAGATTTCGGAATCGTAAAATTTCAACTGACAACTTAAAAAATATAGATAATGTAGACAGATCCAGAAACAAAAAATGAATCTCTAGTTATCCAGAGAACACGGGAAGTTACAGACAAAAGTTCTCGTCAGGTACAAGATTCCGAAAACTATACAAAAATATAATATAAAATAATTTTTCTTTGTTTAAAATAAGCAGGCTTATCCCAGTGACCTCAGCACTGAAATGGATATCCGAGACTTCTATAACAAAGGCAGTCATCGTGACAGACGCGAAAGCCGTACTTCAGAAAGTACAGAAGGGTTGGTTAAGGTACGAGTAGATAGCTGCTGTCGAGGTCTCAAACCTCCAGGCGTTGACCTGGATCTACTGACCAGCTCATGCCGGGGTTCCGGGCAATGAATGAGCTGACATCTTGGCTTCACAAGCTCCCATCATGGGTACATTGGTGATGGACAGAAGTGACATTTTGAAATCAACCAATGACCGCCTGCTGGATAAGGACACCGCAATAGATGAAGCAGGAATCCACTGACTGCAAAGTTTCGACATTAAACGAAGTTCGAGCGGAGTGGGGCGCATGAGAGTGTAGAACCAGCGAGCTACAGGTACCATCCGCATCCCTACCGTATGCCATTTAATGAGAGAGACTGGGCACCTATGGGTATGCCCGGAGTGCAGTGACGTCGATTCTTAGAAACAGAAACAGAAGCAGGCTCATTTGATTCCAGTCACTTGTTACTTTCGTGGATTGGTTAACGTGAATGAATCCACACCCTCGTGTAATTCGTGTTAACTATTCACATATTATTTGTAAACTTGTGAATCTATTTTATTTAAAGAGCGGCTGATTGGTGCAGTGGTTGAGCACACGATTTTCCTGGCAAAGGTACGGGGTTCAACTCCCGCTAACGGTAACTCTATTCGACCCAGTTGTAGAAGGGTACATGACTGACGAATTGTCTGCCGGTGTCTTTGTGTATGACAAGAACCAGAATAGCACCACTGCCCCACAGAGAGCCTGTCGTAAGAGACGACTAACTGTGTGACATGGCATAACACCGGACATGGTTAGGTGGTTTGTTTAGAGCAGCATAGATGGCGCCTAACAGACTGCGAGTCTACTTTTCTCTAGTGTTTGAGTCTATTAAGATGGACTCGTATATCGGTTAACCACCCTCCCTAAGCGTTTGTCCCAACGTAGCGGAGAATTAAGCTGTTCGAACCTAGCCCGCTAAGCAGGAAACCTTTCTCCCGGCTACATCCAGCTCATACCAGAGCTGGGACCTGCACATGGGCATCTGCCCCTGTATAAGTACAGGTCGACTAAGAACTAAGAAAGAACATGGCAGACGACTAAAGAAGAAAAGGCGGCAAGGAGTGTCACTGCCCACCCAGCCTTACAAAGCTGTGGTTTAGTACAATAAAGGCTCTAATACTTCATCCCCAACGGAAGTTTGCTATAAGACTACCTTGACCTTTACAATTTATTACAGTGGTTACTAGATTGGCTTCGTTCGTTCTCAATCTCCCACTGCCAAACACTGATGGGCTTAAGTAGCAGAATGTAGTCCAGAGAACGGAATGCGTTGTGTCGTAGTTTATAGCTTGACTGCGATATTTGCACCTTTCGGTCCAATACATCCAACTTCAGCAAGCATATTTTAGTACCGGGTTAGCATTCCCTCTCCTTAGCCAGTCTGCCCTGTTGCAGCCTGTTATCCAGGATCACCACGTGGAGGTGTAGAGGGGTCTTGGCAGCTCTGGTTCGCTGGCCCTGACGCTAGCAGTCAGCTCCAGGTCGCTGACCCCTGCAGCTCATGCGCTGCTCAGCATCTTGATCCCACAGTGGTTACTAAACTGTGTACCCTGGGGTGCAGTGGATGGTTTACATGGGTATCGTGTAACATTCAAATATTTTCACTAATAGCGCACTGCAACTGATAAGTAAGCTTACCTTCCGACCCGAGGTGTCGTGCAACAATGCTGCCACATCAATGGGGCAGTTGATCCAAACGGTTTGGGAAACACTGCATTTTTTTTCATATCTCTATTCCCCAAGGCGGTGTGCGTTGAACTGTGGCTTTTATTGTGCGCCTGTCGGCCTAGAGCATCCGACTTCGGCATGCATTTTATGTGAGGTCTGCTTCCTCCTGCATTTTCTAAGTGTTTGCTTCCCCGGTGTAACGGCCGGTGCTGTTATGGGGATCGAACCCCGCACCTTCGGATTGTGAGCCGTATCACTTAACCCCTAACCCACGCCGTCCCCTAAACACAAATTTAAGATGTACTTAATTACATTTTCTATCCGCCTAGTTCTCCGTCTTCCACTGTTGCGGAAGATAAATCGCCGCACGTTATATGCGCGCAGGGGTAGCCTGGAAGGCTGTTTTCGCACTAGGTGGCCAAACCACTTGATGTTCTCCCTATCCATGTGTTAGGCCCATGGTCTTGTTTCGACATTTTTTTCATATCTCATCATTCCTCATTGTCTCTCATAGAAATGTTGACGGTTTTTCTCAAACATCTCATCACGCATGTCGTTATGTTTCTCTCTTGGGCCTTTATTATTGTCGACATTTGACTCCCCCCCCCCCCCTCTCCCCTCCCGGCCCGACCGCATGCACATACACACACACACACACATATATATATATATAATGCTGCTCAATAGTACATTCATGCCAACACTGTTATCAGTGCTAAACGTGGACTTTAACCAAATCTCTGGATAGAAAGATCACAAGGGAGATGAGATGCCTCCTGAAAACAATCAGCGTAACTAGGAGAGACAGAACGCGTAATGAAGATGTGAGAAGAATAATTGAAGCAAGACTGCCATTGAATATTTTGATGAGTAGAACATCAAGTGGTTAGGCGACAGAATGAGAATGATCAACTTGGTCTCTGCGCTTATAGCGCACGAAATCGGGTTTTCACAACCATGGCAGACCGAGAACTAGATGGATAGGAAATGTTGCGGATGGGCCCACTGTGGGATTCCTGGAAACGAGAAAGCAGAAGAGCTCGCAAAAGTCGGAAGTGTCGGCAAGCAGATTCCCCATCTACAGAGCTATAAAGAAGCAAAGACACTCATCAAACGATCCATGAGGACAGAATGGAGAGAACAGCACAAAGAATACAAGACAGTAAAGGACAGCATAGACAAACTTGGCAGAGATGGGCAGACAAAGATCTTCAGACTCAGAACAGGACACTGTAGACTCAAGGTCAACCTCCACAGAATTGGTCTCAAAGACACTGCCACGTGCGATTGTGCAGCACCCAAGCAAACACCAGAACATATTCTGCAAGAATGCCCTACCTATGCAGACCAGAGAGAGGCAGTCTGGCCTAGGGAAGCGACCATGCTCGAAAAGCTCTGAGGGGCCGGCGAAGACCTGAAACGCACAGTCTCCTTCATGAACCTCATCAGACTAGAAGCACAGCATCAGTTGATAGATGAAGAAGAAGAAGTTGCGGATATTCTAAATCGTCAAGGGGATACCGACCACTTCGGCGACGCGTCTGGTCCTGGGCAGAAAACTACGGCGCCTCGCGGCACAAGTGGATAGGACAAGACAGATACTTCAAACAGAAAGGCAACCTCCAAAAAAAATAGCTGTATTCACTTACAGCAGAGCACTATTAGAGATAATGTAAACAACAACAAAACAACGAACTATTGTTCAATATATCAGAGCAGAACTATGACAACTCTAGAGATCCTCAACAATAGTGCTCCAGTGGCTACCCTCTAATTGCGGAATCACGGGAAACGAGAGAGCTATTGCTCTGGCAAAATATGGCAGCAAAAAGGCACAATTTGATCATCGAGTACCATACAGAGAAATCAAGAACATCATCAGAAATCAGTATACACACTAAGGGAGAGAAGACAGAAACATATGCAGTACGCCAGACCAAATTCACCAACTAAAAAGAAATCAACAAACTACCTTATTTCGCCTGAGAACTGGACACTGCAGACTACTAGAACATCTTTACCAACTGAAGATCTCACACACCGATGAGTACCCATGTGGAACAGGATGCCTGAGCCCTGAGCATATTCTACAAGAATGCCCAATCTATAGGGAAATGAGATGCCAGACCTGGCCAGAAGGTGCGGAGCTCAGACAAAAGCTGTGGGGCAGCCGCTCTGACCTGGTGAAGACTACAGACTTCATCATGGCGACTGGCCTGCAGATATAGCATGACCAAAAAGATACTGAACGCAAAGAAGAAGAAAGAGGACAAGACAGACAACAGCGTATTGGTACGAAAATATTGTTGATCAATAGTCTATTATGTGTTTTCTCTATTTCCAGATTCCCAGTATAAAACAACTTTGTCGAAATGTTAAACACTTCAATGTACTGAACATTTATGAAACCGGGTGTCTACCTTCATCCCTCCTCGTCTTTCACTCTGTGACAGTAAACCAGGTACCCAATTTCTGCTGGGTAGACTGGAGAGTATCGATAACAGGTGGAATCTGATATCGGGCCAAATATGCGGCAGTTTTTTTGTTTTTTGGTGTGCAATGTTTTTATTTTGCCGCTGTCGGCCCAGTGCATCCGACGTCGTCATGAATTGTATATAAGGGTCTGCTTCCTCCTCCATTTTACAAGGGATCGATTACCTGGGTTAACGGCCTGTGCTGTGATGGGGAGCGAACCCGAAACCTTCGGGTTATGAGCCGTGTCACTGAACCACTAGCCCACGCCGTCACCTAATATCCAGCAGTGAATGAGTTGACAGAAGCCAGCGACTCATAACTAACTAAGACCCTATTCCGCTTCCAAGTGGCGGCCCTGGAAACCGACTGCAACCATGGAGCCTTGCTAAGCGATCGAAAAGAAAAGTAAACGCGATCCCAAAAATGCTGTTCTGAAATCGGATGTGCCGGACTGAAAGCCGAAGATATCGTTCACCTCGCTGTAAACTACGACATAACGTACCAAACGTCCTGTTCATAGCGAACGCCGAAGAACAGCGTTGCATGTTTGCCGCGCGAAGCCCGCCACCCCCCCCCCCCCACCACCACTTTTGCATATAGTAACCACCCTTAACCCGCGCCTACACTTAACTCTTTCTTACCTTCCCATTTGTTTCCCATCTCTTCAAAGAGAACGAAACGAAAACCCTTAGCGAATAGTTCCCAGAAACCCCTGGAAAAAACATACGCTTTGACGTTTCTGTGTGTGTCATTGCTTTAAGGGAAGAATCTGATCCCAGTGGACTCCGTTTATTCTACTCTATCTTTTCATGTTCCCTCCTTGAGACTTGTATGAGTGCCGTCCGATTCATACCCACTAATCGTTGAAGCCTTTAGTTGTATAAACAGAAGATGTACTTCCTGACTCCTGTCGCATTGGCTGGCACCTGTTCCAGGAGGAGGTAATGATTCTCGCGTGAGTCGCACGTGCGTCTCATTCCAGTTTTTGCATATTGTTTTGTTTTCCCCCGCTCTTTCTAAAGCGGGAAGCTTTGAAATTGAAGGAATACTTTCTTATCTCGTCTTTCAAACTGTAGTATTCATTTTAAACGGGGTTTTGTGCGAGACGGGCTGAGTAGTGAGATCCTGGCTCTGCTCGTCAGCAGAGATTCGTGTTCGCTCCCCGCTAGGTATGCGCTCAAGTTTACCTAGCTGTAAACGGGTATCTGGTTTCTTGTTAGGGAAAGTTTGACAGTGGCTAAATTGCAGCTATTTTTTATCCGGTGATGTTGTTTCGAATGACTATAATGAGTAGGTGTGCCATGAAGTGGCAGGTTACAGTAGCTTTCCTCACATCCAGAGCATGCTGATGAAGGTGGACCCGGGTCCTCCAGGCGGGTGTGCTATTCTTTGTTTCATCTGCGTGTTGCTCACTACTACGGGGATTACGTCGATCTCTCACTTCGTTAGCCAGTCTGCCATGAAAACAGTCCGTTTCCAGCGAGGGCTACTAGGAAGCCGAGGTGAGGGTCTTAGCCAATATAAAGTGCCTGACCCTGACTAACATGTCTGATCAGTATGTTATGCCTGACCCTGACTAACATGTCTGATCAGTATGTTATGCCTGACCCTGACTAACATGTCTGATCAGTATGTTATGCCTGACCCTGACTAACATGTCTGATCAGTATGTTATGCCTGACCCTGACTAACATGTCTGATCAGTATGTTATGCCTGACCCTGACTAACATGTCTGATCAGTATGTTATGCCTGACCCTGACTAACATGTCTGATCAGTATGTTATGCCTGACCCTGACTAACATGTCTGATCAGTATGTTATGCCTGACCCTGACTAACATGTCTGATCAGTATGTTATGCCTGACCCTGACTTACATGTCTGATCAGTATGTTATGCCTGACCCTGACTAACATGTCTGATCAGTATGTTATGCCTGACCAGACGTTAGTCTTCCTCCCCCGTCAAGACTAAAGAACACGTACACACACAGCTTGAAACCGAAAAAATAGCCCTGAAAATACACCAATAGAGTTTAGGAGAACACGCTTCAAATTGTGTATACTTCTCAATACTTGGAATCCTGGTGATCAAACATGCCACGATGTTCTTAGGCGTTCGTTCTAAACAGGACGTTTGGTACGTTTTGTCGTAGTTTACAGCGAGGTGAACGATATCTTCAGCTTCCAGTCCGGCACATCCAATTTCAGCACAGCATTTTTGGGATCGCGTTTACTTTCCTTTTCGAATCCCTAATCTCTTAGAAAGGCTCCATGGTTGCTGTCGGTTTCCAGAGCCGCCACTTGGAGACGGAATAGAGTCTTGGTTATGAGTCGCTGGCTTCTGTCAACTCATTCACTGCTGGATATTAGTTGACGGCGTGGGTTAGTGGTTTAGTGACATGGCTCACAACTCGACAAACCTGCTGCCAGGTAGCCGAAGGCCATCCATAGCAAATTTTTTGGAATGAAATGTTTAATTTTTTGCAACTTACTAGTTCTGGAGGAGGAAGGTAGGGGTACATACTTATGATTATTGACTTTTACGTACAAAGCGTGTACACAGGATCTACAAGTGTTTTCCTCCATTTCCAATATGACCAGGGGCTGGTCCTACCTACCTACCTTGAAAACAGTGTACGCTTGAAACAAGCGGGATTCGAACTCTCACCGTTTCGTGTTTTAGTTTCTTGGGAGACAAGGAACTTACCTCTAAGCTTTATCGACTACCTTTTTATTTCTTTGGTTATTCATCAAACTGAAGGACTAACAAGCTGCTGTGTGGTGCTGTCATGATGAAGGCAGCCATATCCAGAATGCAACATTTTCTGTCATGTTTGCATCACAAAAATGGTGGTAACCCTTTGTACAATAAGGCTATCATTCAGAACAGTCTGAGCACAGCATAGCATAATTGATAGTTTATTGAGAGTTTGAGTTATAGTTCAATAACATTATCACACTTCAACTAAATTGTAATTTAATTCCATATCTCTCATTTGAGAAATCATGAAAAAAGATGTGGTGATCCCATGCTCCTGCAGGAACACCACAGAAAGAAATAGTTCTTACTTACTGACTTTACTTGCTTTTCGTTATTTTATTTTGTTAGGAATTGTGTGAGACTCAAGTTGTGTTTCTTGGGTCGAGTGTGTTTTCCTCTATCAATGTGTCACATGGACTTCCTTCACTGACTCAAGTGTGTTGTGTTATCTAATCCATGTACCACGTGGTCTTCCTTCCTTAACTTAACGTCTTTATACTGGTTTAGAAGACGCCGCAGAGTCTGTATACAACCAGTTTCCATTACTTCATTTGATCTAAAAATAACTATGTGAATCCAATCTATTCTTTAATGCATTAATTGACCCTGCCTCCACTATTTCATATAGCAATGCATTCACCACTCGCTGACTAAACAAATATTTCCTAATATTTAATCTGGACCTTCCTTTAATTAATGTGTAGCTGTTCCCTCTTGTTCTTGTTGCCAGTTGTACTTTGAAAAACTTGTTACCAGGTATAGTCTAATTTATCCTTTCCTTTGATTATCCTATAAACCTGTATTGTCCAATCAAATTTTTCTCTTTTCTATACACTACAGGCTGCTTTTTCTGAGTATTTCCTCATAACTATATTTCCAGAATCCCACTATCAGCTTTGTCGCTCCCCTTTCTATCCTTTCCAGCATGTTTAAATCCCCTCTACGATAAGGACTCCACACCTGTACTTCAATCTAGGTCTAACTTATGCTTTATACAGTTTGACTATCACTTCCTTGCTCCTATGTTTAATATTTCTTTTAATCATATCCAACTAATTTGCCTTTTTCATTCCTACCTGGACTTGCTCACTCACTTTACCTGTATGATCTATTATAACCCCTAGGTTTCTTTCCTTCTCTATCTTTATAATATTGTTCACGCCCATTCTGTAATTATGTTCCATATTGGATCCACCCATGTGGATGACTGTACATTTATCTATATTAAACTCTATTTGTCAGCTCCAAGACCATTCCCTAATAGTATCTAAATCCAACCTCAATATATCCATATGAGAAACTTATGCATAGTTTTGTGTCACGCGTGAATTTTGCAAATCATGGATCCGATATCACTGTCTTCTTCTTCTTCTTCTTCGTTCGTTCTCAATCTCCCACTACCAAACCCTGAAAGGGCTCAAGTAGCAGAATGTAGTCCAGAGAACGGAATGCGTTGTGTCGTTGTTTACAGCTTGGCTGCGATATTTGCACCTTTCGGTCCAACACATCCGACTTCAGCAAGCATTTTTTGAGTACCGGGTTAGCATTCCCTCTTCGATCCCTTCTCCTTAGCCAGTCTGCCTTACTGCAGCCTGTTATCCAGGATCACCGTGTGGAGGTGTAGAAGGGTCTTGGCAGCTATGGTTCGCTGGCCCTGACGCTAGCAGTCAGCTATGGGTCGCTGACCACTGCAGCTCATGCGCTGCTCAGCATCTTGATCCCCGATATCACTGTCTGAACCGTATGTATATATATTTATATCAAGAACAGAATTGGTGCCAAAAACCGAGCCCTGTGACATTCCACTTTTTACCTCACACGACTCAGAGTGCTCCTTATTTATGCCCACTCTCTGCCTTCTTCCTGTTAACCAATTTTCAATCCATTTGGCAACTTCCCCACCTATTCCATGTGATTTTAACTTCCTAAACAATCTTTGATGAGGTACTCTATCAAAGGCCTTTGCAAAATCTAAATAAATAACATCCACCGGCTCCCCTTATGTGTCATTTTAGTAACCTCCTCCATGAATTCTAATAGATTTGTTAAACACATTCTGCCTCTAGTAAACCCATACTGACTATTTCTGATTAGATTAAACTTGTCTAAATGCATTACAATGTTTTCTTTGATTATTGACTCTAACATTTTACCAACTATGCTCTTTAAACTCGCCGGTCCATAATTGGCTACATCTGATTTTTTGCCATTTTTTAACAAGGGGGATCACTCCTGCATCTTTCCAATCCCATTTGCAAGTGACTGAGAACATAATATAGGCTATGGTTTTGCTAACAGGTTTGTAATTTCAAACACCAATATTGGATGAATACTATCTTGACCAGGAAATTCAACCCCTCCAATTGTTTCCAAATGTCTTGTGTCTGTCGTTGCAAGTCTTGAGTTATTGTATAATTTTTGTTGGGTCATCTTTCCATGTGTCACGTGGTCTTCCTTCCTTGAGTAAAGTGTGTTGGGTCATCTATCTATGTGTTGCGTGGCCTTCCTTTCTTGGGTCAAGTGTGTTGTGTCTGTTGTAAGCCTAGGTTGTAGGATTTCTGTTGGATCATCTATCCATTTGTTGCGTGGTCTTCCTTCGCTGAGCCAAGTGTGGTATGCCTGTCGTAAGCCTAGGTTGTAGGATTCCAGTTGGGTCATCTATCCATGTGTCACGTGGTCTTCCTTCCTTGAGTAAAGTGTGTTGGGTCATCTATCTATGTGTTGCGTGGCCTTCCTTTCTTGGGTCAAGTGTGTTGTGTCTGTTGTAAGCCTAGGTTGTAGGATTTCTGTTGGATCATCTATCCATGTGTCACCGGGGGAAGCGGGTGTCCTCAGCCTTTCTTAAAGACAGCAGGTTGGTTTTTCGGTTAGGAGGTACTGTACTTAGATGCCCTGACCTTCAGAGTTTTCAAGCTCCATCTGCCCCGACTGTGTACAGAGTTTTCCTCTCCTAGGTGATCTGTCTTCCTGGACAAGTGTGCACCACTTGCCCGGCTCCTGTCATTCCCAGTCTGGTCTCTCTCCAGTAACCTGTCCAATTTCCAGTAACCTGTCCAACTTCCAGTAACCTGTCCAGCTTAGATGACTTCCAGTAGCCTGTCCAACTTCCAGTAACCTATCTGACTTCCAGTAACCTCTCGAACTTCCAGTAACCTGTTCAACTTCCAGTAACCTGTCCAACTTCCAGTAACCTATCCGAATTCCAGTAACCTGTCCAACTTCCAGGAACCTGTCCAACTTCCAGTAACCTATCCGACTTCCAGTAACCGACTTCCAGTAACCTCTCGAACTTCCAGTAACCTGTCCAACTTCCAGTAACCTGTCCAACTTCCAGTAACCTATCAGACTTGCAGTAACCTCTCGAACTTCCAGTAACCTGTCCAACTTCGAGTAACCTATCCAACTTCGAGTAACCTATCCAACTTCCAGTAACCTATCCATCTTCCAGTAACCTGTCCAACTTCCAGTAACCTATCTGACTTCCAGTAACCTGTCCACAGCCATACAACAGAACTGGCTTTATACTGAGGTTGAAGATTCTCAACTTTGAGGTTGACTTCATATTTTTAAGATTTCCATAAGTTCTCGAGAGCAATGAAAAATTCTTCTCTCCTTTTTGTATCCATAAGTGGATCTATTTATCCAGACCACTTATAAAGGCTATTATGCCACCAAGTAAATGACGACGTCATTAATATCCATTTGATATGTTTTCCTCTTGTCCCATTTCACACCATCAGTCCAATACTGCGTGGATCACTGGACCCCATACTTGGGAGGAAGGAATACGGCTACTGCATCTACTCTATCTATTGTATCTGTTGCTACTCTATCTGTTGTAGAAGTTTACTAAGTAGGGTTGGGCATGGGGCCAGCAACCTCGTCATGTAAAATAAAGAACTGCAGACACCACGAGTACCATAAGTTATCAATGAAAGTGTCAATCAAATCAACATTAATCTCAAAGTTACTCAATCATAAAACATAATATTAACATCAAAATCACTTAATCTGGAAACATTACATAAATCTCAAAACTACATTATCATGAAACATAATACAAACATCACAATTAATTAGCCAGGAAGCGTAACATAAACCTCAAAATTACTTAATCATTAAATTCAAACCTCAAAATTGCATAATCATAAAACAGAATATAAACATCAAAATTAATTAATTGTTAAAAATAATATAAACATCAAAATTATTAAATTAATAAACATACACATCAGAGTTAATTAATCAGAAAAACAAGCCTCAATGGTATTTACCATAGAAATACGACATAAATCCGTATTTCCTCATTCATGAATGAATTATTGAAATTAACATAATACATCTGTATTACACTAAGCTCAAAACTATAAAATTATGATAACAAATATTTTGTTAGTTTTCAATTTTCTAAAAAACATCTCACCACCCTAAAATTTGTAACAAAATCTGGCTACTTATAATATGTAATAATATATGGTCTTTTCTCAATACAAACTAAATCTGGCCTTTCATCTACAATAAGCAACAAAATCTGGCCATTCATCAATAATTCGTGGCAAAATCTGGTCTTTCTTCATTTCAAACAAAATCTGGCATCACATCAAGATGTAGCAAAATCTGGTTTTTCATCATATCATACAAAATCTGGTCTTTCCTCTTTTTATATCAAAATCTAGACTTTCATCAATAAGTAACAAAATCAGGTTTTTCATTGTGTGAAACAGAATCAGGTTTTTTATCATGTCAAAGAAAATCAGGTTTTTTATCATGTCAAACAAAATCTGGTTTTTCATCATACCAAACAAAATCTGGTTTTTCATCAAGATAAACAAAATCTGGTTTTTCATCATGACAAACAAAATCAGGTTTTTTATCATGTCAAACAAAATCAGGTTTTTCATCATATCAAACAAAACCTGGTTTTTCATCCTACAAAAAAAATCTGGTTTTTCATCCTGACAAACAAAATCAGGTTTTTTTATATCAAACAAAATCAGGTTTTTCATCATGACAAACAAAATCAGGTTTTTTATCATGCTAAAAAGAATCAGGCCCTCTTCAATATGTAACCAAAATCTGACCCTTCCTCGTTGTGTAATAAACTATGATCACGATCTTGTGTGTTTCTGCGAATCCAGAGATCGACAGGCAGCAGCAGAACTACTATCAGTGTTTCCATAGCCAGCAAAGCCAATTGGCATGGGCCAGACCAAGTCAAACACAAACCTGCTCATATGCAAGCTGAATATATATATTCTAATAGTCAGGTAATCTGACAGAGATGCTTGTTGAAATTCAATACACTGAGACGCATGCTCAACAAAACGATGCAGTTTTATTTCACTAGAAAATTGACGCAAGCAGAAGAAGCCATATAGTTAAATTCTCTGGTTACAATTGCTGTCATAGATAGGAGTGGAATCAAGCATGAGTTCTTAATTCTAAGTAAATGTTCCAAAAGCATATACAACACATAACCTCTGACTTACAAATTGGATCTCCAAGTTTTGTGGTGGAACTGTTCACACAACACATCCTTATCTTCTTCTTCTTCGTACGCTGTCAGACATCAACTTGTATTTGTTCGAAGAAAGCAGCTGTCATCACTGCCATAAAGCTTGTTAGTGTTGCCACTGGTGATGGCCACATGTGCTTTCTCTGGTCCTCGTATGTCGGGCAATTTTGCAGCAGATGTTCAGTGGTCATTTTCCCTGTACCACAGGTGTATTCGTCAGTGCCACCTATCTTCCGTTTATTGAATAGGTGGTACCTCATGAATCGGATCTCTCAACTTCGTGTCGGGACTGTTCATACAATATATTGTCTCTGACATAAGAATCAGATATGCTAGCTTCATGGTGAAACTGTTCCTACAACAGAATCAGATTTTCTGGCTTTGTCATGGAACCGTCCTTTCTAACAGGATAAGACTGAATGAGCAAGCCCTAAAATACAAATATTCTCTATAGATGAAACCCATGAGCCATAAATGATAACTCATCTTGGAGAAGGACAACTGCTTCCTGGCAGGGTATCTGGTGACAGTCAAAGGCTATGCAGATTTAACACGAGTAAGACTTGCCAGAAGTGCATTAGCAGGACATGAAAGTACAGATATCGCAGATCAACATTAAAGCCCATCTTAGGCTCAAAAATAAACAACAAAAAATGGAGGAAGAACAACAAAATGAATACTCTGTTTACACACTGATTATTAATTCTACAAAATGGTTACATCCATGTTTACTAGTGTTGTTTGGATCTATCTCATGCTAAAGTTGCCCGTTTCTCCGATGTTGTATTCTGGGTCTTATCAAACCCAACTTTTCTTGATGAAACAAACTTCTCATATCTGGAGAGATTAAAAAATGTATATTATTTCAGTAACCCGAACATGCAGACATGGTCAGTCTTTTCTGTGTTCATGTCACTGCACTCTTGACAGACATATAGGTAATCAAGACTCTATCTAAAAAAAAAATGATGATTATCACAGTTCACTGGTTGTGAATACAATTTAAAAATCTGAAGTCTGTGGATTGGTGACTTATTGATAAACTTCAGAATATAACATATATCCACATTCGAAGTCTCTGCTTTGTCACATATATCCAGATCTGAAGTCTCTGCTTTGTCACATATATCCACATATGAAGTCTCTGCTTTGTCACATATATCCAGATCTGAAGTCTCTGCTTTGTCACATATAACCACATCTGAAGTCTCTGCTTTGTCTAATTTATGCACATCCAACATCTGCACCATGTCACATATATCCACATACAAAGTCTCCATATATCCACATCCAAAGTCCACATATGTTCCATATACATTGTGAATCATCATGCACATGCGCAGATTGCATCAGTTTCTGACAGTCAGCAGTTCAGAAATGTGCATTATGAGCATCAGTGGGGTTTTCATTCACCACGAAATGACGGAAAGAATTGAGCAGCAATGTTGCATCAAATCTTGCCAAAAGCTGGCGATGCCTGAAGTAAAACCATTCAGAAGATTCAACATTCTTTCAGTGACGATGATATGAGCGAGATCATGGGAATTAAGGTGTGGTACAACCCATATCTGACAGCAGCCAATCACTCATAGCTGACAGCAGTCAACCACTCATATCTGACATCAGCCAACCACTCATATCTGACAGCAGCCAACCACTCATAGCTGACAGTAGCCAACCACTCATATCTGACATCAGCCAACCACTCATAGCTGACAGTAGCCAACTACTCATATCTGACATCAGCCAACCACTCATAGCTGATAGTAGCCAACCACTCATATCTGACAGCAGCCAATCACTCATATCTGACTGTTTGCATCAAGGTCAGTGACCCAGAGCTGACAAAGTCCCTACTCCAACTTCAAGTGCTTACCCTGGAAACTGGCTGCACTAGAGTAGTATGGCAAAAAGAATTAGGCTGAAAGGTAAACCCATCCCAAATATGCTGTGTTGGAACCAAATGCATTAAGGCCCATAAATCGCCTCAAATTACGACACCATCTTATTTTCAGAAGGAACACCAAAGAAAAAGAAATTATGTGACCTTGACAGTGCGAGGATACCAAATCTTTAATCGATAAATTACATGATTAACTAATGGAGCCAGGATCGATACACAGAAGATGTTTCAGACTTGTAGTTACTGCTGTGGTGAGCTCTGCCAAACCTCACTTGCATCCTTGCGTGGCTTGACCAACACACAGAAGCTGTTCCAGACTTGTAGATACTGCTGTGGTGAGCTCTGCCAAACCTCACTTGCATCATTGCGTGGCTTGACCAACACACAGAAGATGTTTCAGACTAGCAGCTACTGCTGTCGTGAGCTCTGCCAAACCTCACTTGCATCCTTGCATGGCTTGACCAACACAGCTCATATGATCAGACGTCACTCCCAGATATCTCAAAAGGTCACGTCTCTTAATGACACAGCCGTCAAGAGTAATGCCAGGGGGAATTAACCTTCACTATGGAATTGTTCAAGGAACACATTCACACAGGCCTTGTTGAAATTGATTTTGTAACGATTGGCGTAGTGGTAGAGTACTATGGCAAAGATACAGGGCATGGGTCCTGCTGTTGGTACGCTCCAGCCAAACCAGCTGTTTGTGGGTACCTGACATATGACTTGGAAAGGAACTAGATATGCTACCTTATACATGCTGCGGCTGGCTTCAATCCCCGACAGTAGTGCAACTACTATGGGACAAGCCTTGAATTAGTATACTGAAGTCTTTAACAACTTCATTCCCCAACAGTAGTGCAACTTCTATAGGACAAACCTTGACTTAGAATACTGAAGTCTTTAATAACTTCATTCCCCGACAGTAGTGCAACTACTATGGGACAAACCTTGACTTTACATATACTCCCTACAAAATCACCAACACAGAGGTACTGGAGAGAACAGGCACTGTCACAATCTTTTTCATGTTTGGTCTTCGAAGGCTCCGATGGCTGGGTCATACTCGGAGGATGGGTGGTGGCCGAATTCTAAAAGATCTTTTCTATGAGGAATTACAGTCGAGGAGAAGGTCTCGGGGCCGGCCACTACTTCGGTACAGGGATGTATGCAAGCGGGATATGAATGATGCAGGCATCGATTTGGAATCATGGGAACAGGACGCCATGGATCGTGTTACATGGAGGGGCAGGATTAAGCATGGAATACAGACAAAGGAGATACTGATTGCGGATAGGATAAGGGCTCAGCGTTTGAGAAGACACGCCAAGCCATAAAACAGTCCAGATTTTCTTTGCACACACTGTGGAAGACGCATCTCTGCGTGGATTCTTGAGTCACATTCCTTATCGTCATGGACTGTAGTTGCATCCCATTTTTTCAAAACACCCTTTTTTCAAAGCACAACTCACTATCGTCTGACAAGACGTTAAGAGCCAATGAATGATGAATGAATAATAAATAGCATATGAATGTGTGACTCACCAGTTATAATCAGGTTGAAAAGAATTACACCTCTGTAACCTCCCTATGCAAGTCGTAAGAGACGACTACATTGGATTGTGCCCAACGTATGTCGTATCAAACGACTAAATTGGATTGTGTATGGGGCTAGCAACCTTATCATGTACAAATAAATACTACAAAAACGATATCACTGTAACAGCGCATCTACGCACTATGATTGATACAACTTCCTGTAATGACGCCAGCTGACAGTGGTCGCCCTTTAATTTGTATAGAGCAAAAATGAGTCAAGCGTATTTCAAATATATTTAAGTAGCATTGAAGAATGAAGAAAATCTTGCCCAGAACAATCCCATTGACAAGCCCATTTACAATTAAACATCAGGCGTATCCCACACAAAGAATATCAGTCTGCCTACGTCTAAACAAAGCTATTCTCTCCTCCTTGCTTCTAACCTCAAGTACGGGGAGATCACTCGACTGGAAAATCAGTCTCTAAGTCCCTGTTTGTTGGGTAAATCCAACTGGCTAATGCAGAATTAATCCGTTTGTATACTTTTCCCCTAGCTAGGGACAGAATAAGGTGCTGTGGTCTGAGATCACTCTCCAGTAGTTCGGTGATTATCTGTCAAACGAACCGAAAGTTTCCTCGATTAAAAACAGAAAGATTGGTATTTTGTTCTTTTCATCTATGCCCTGCGATTGTTTCGCTTTCATTACCGCCATTATGTGGGCTAACACAAGCCAAAATCAGCCAAAGTCTGGTTGGATTAGCACTTCTTTCATTTTTGGTTTGGCTATTTGCTCGAACTAGGTACAGGTGGGTTAGACTTCGTGCTGTGAATTATTTCAATCAAACAACGGGGCGTGGTTACACGATCTGGTCAAGTGCGTATTTGCCGGGTTGTCGTTGCTAGACAGACGAGAAAGAGAGGCAAACAGCGAGGAACTGCAACCAGGGACAGAATGTCAGATTTAGAGCTATCTGAGACACAGACGCATGGTCGGAGAGAAATTCAGAAACATAAAGTCTTGCAGTGACAGACATAATCTGATGCAGAAAAAGGTAAAAAGTAATGAAGAAACATGCAAAAATGGTATGCAGAAACGGGTAAAATGGTCCAGAGACGTATTATAATATAAGTGGAGATAGGTCTAGTCTCCAAAGATATGTTTTACTCTCCAGAGATAGGTTTAGTCTCCAAAGATAGGTTTAGTTTCCAAAGATAGGTTGTCTCCAAATATAAGTTTACTCTTCAAATATAGGTTTAGTCTCCAAAGATAGGTTTATTATTATTTCTACTTCTTCCTCTTCGTCGTCATCTTTCTTCTTCTTCTCTGTGCGTTCGTCCTGAAAAAGAACGTTGTCTCTTAGTTTACAGCGAAGCTGCGATACCTACGCATCTCGGAAGGACACAAGCCGGTTTCAGTATGCTCTTTTTAAAGGAGGGTTGAGGGTAATTGAGTTGTCATTCCTACTGCGAGAGATAACACCCACACTCAAGCGCACACACCCACACTCAAGCGAAAACACCCACACTCAAGCGCACAAACTCACACTCAAGAGCACACACGCACACTATCGCTCTAAAGATCAGGAAGATGTCTGGCTAAGACAATACAGAACAAACAACACGATCCTGATCATGTAGACCAGTTGAGGACTTCAAGGCCAAGCCCTGACCAGCCAGGGCTAGGCTGAGAGTGTAGACGAGTCTATCACACGGATGTATTGACACAGAGACCACTGGAATGTGAAACCCCGGGAGTGAGCCGGGTTTAAGTCAATCTGGTTAAGGCAAAGTCAACAGAGTTATAGTTTCTATGAAGAGATGGAAAGGGAGAAAGAGATAGAGGGGAGATGGTGAGGGAGATACATAAAGGAGAGAGGAAAAGAGATATAGAGGGAAGATGGAGAGGTATATAGAGGGATGATCGAGAAGGAGAGAGATGGAGAGGGAGAGAGATATAGAGGGGAGAAGGAGAGAGAGGGGAGATGGAGAGAGATAGAGAGGGGAGATGGAGAGAGATATAGAGGGAAGATGGAGAGATATATAGAGGGGAGATGGAGAGATTTATATATAGGGGAGAAGGAGAGAGGGGGAGATGAGGGGAGAGAGATATAGAGGGGAGATGGAGAGGGAGAGAGATATAGAGGGGAGATGGAGAGTGAGAGAGATATAGAGGGAAAATGGAGAGTGGGAGAGAAATAGAGAGGGGAGATGGAGAGTGAGAGTGGTACAAGAAAGATGGAGTGTGAGAAAGAGATATAGAGGGGAGATGGAGAGTGACATATAGAGGGGAGATGGAGAGGAGATGCTGAGGGAGAGAGATATAGAAGGGGGAGGGAGATATATATATAGAGGGGGGATGAAGAGGGAGAGATATATAGAGGAGAGGAAGAGGGGAGATGGAGAATGAGAGTATATATATATAGGGTGATGGAGAGATATAGAGAGATGAGATGGAGAGGGAGAGATACATAGGGGGATAGAGAGTGAGAGAGATATAGAAGGGAGATGGAGAGGGAAAGAGATATAGAGGGGAGATGGAGAGGGAGAGATAGAGAGGAGAAGGAGAGTGAGAGAGAGGGGAGAGAAATATAGAGGGGAGATGGAGAGGGAGAGAGATTTGGAGGAGAGATGGAGAGAGATATGGAGGGGAGATGGACAGAGAGAGATATATAGAAGGGAGATGGAGAGTGTGAGAGATATAGAGGGAAGATGGAGAGTGTGAGATATAGACAGAGGGAGAGTGAAAGAGATATAGACAGAGAGTGACAGAGATGTAGAGAGTAGGAGATATCTAGAGAGTGAGAGAGATATAGAGAGTGAGATAGTGAGAGATATAGAGAGTGGGAGAGATATAAAGAGGCAGAGTGAGAGAGATATAGAGTGGGAGAGATCTAGGGTCGACGAGCTATGACGGCACGCATGCTCCTTTGGTTGCTTGCGGTCAGTAAATCATGGTTGGTCACGTCGTCTGCTGCTATAACTATCTACATCTCTTGGGGTTATCTGTTTCCTCACATACTGAAAATTAATAGCAACCTACCTATCGACCAAGAAACTTATAAACATCCAAATAGGTTGGCTGTGGTAGGAAGCGACGCTCTGCAGAGGACATGCTACTAACTATTTTTATTTGGGGGGGGGGGGGGGGGGAAGAAAGAGAATGTGTGAAGGGGTATACATTTATATAATCGGTAAATAATGCGCCACCCACACACACAACAAACACTAAAATTGTAAAGCAAATTGTGAATGGGAATAATTTGTTCATCTTCAGTAACATTTACATTTAGTTAAAAGGAAGACTTAAGGCCTGGTCAGGCAAAATATACTGGCCTCGACTTCCCAGCAGTCCTTCCTGGAAACGGGATGTTTTCATGAGCCTAACCAGGGGGAGGGATCGACGTTATCCCCGTAGTAGCGAATAATATGCAGATGAAGCCAAGCATAGCACAACCGCTTGGAGGACCCTGGTCCACCTTCATCAACACGCTCGGTATGTGAGGAAAGCTACAACAACCCGCCTAAAACGTCCTTTTCATGGCACACAAAAAGAGTAATCGATCCTAATCTATGTGGACATTCAACAACATCTACATTTAGTGGACCAGTACAGTTAGTGGACCAGTAGTTAGTGGACCCGTACATTTAGTGGACCAGTACAGTTAGTGGACCAGTAGTTAGTGAACCAGTACATTTAGTGGACCAGTACAGTTAGTGGACCAGTACAGTTAGTGGACCAGTAGTTAGTGGACCAGTACATTTAGTGGACCAGTACAGTTAGTGGACCAGTACAGTTAGTGGACCAGTACATTTAGTGAACCAGTACAGTTAGTGGACCAGTACATTTAGTGGACCAGTACAGTTAGTGGACCAGTACAGTTAGTGGACCAGTACAGTTAGTGGACCAGTACAGCTAGTGGACCACTACAGCTAGTGGACCAGTACAGTTAGTGGACCAGTACAGTTAGTGGACCAGTACAGTTAGTGGACCAGTACAGTTAGTGGACCAGTACAGTTAGTGGGTCAGTAGTTAGTGGGCCAGTAGTTAGTAGACCAGTACAGTTAGTGGACCCTAACAGTTAGTGGACCCTAACAGTTAGTGGACCAGTAGTTAGTGGACCAGTACAGTTAGTGGACCAGTAGTTAGTGAACCAGTACAGTTAGTGGACCAGTACAATTAGTGGACCAGTACAGTTAGTGGACCAGTAGTTAGTGGACCAGTACAGTTAGTGGACCGGTAGTTAGTGGACCCTAACAGTTAGTGGACCAGTAGTTAGTGGACCAGTACAGTTAGTGGACCAGTACAGTTAGTGGACCCTAACAGTTTGTGGACCAGTAGTTAGTGGACCAGTACGGTTAGTGGACCAGTACAGTTAGTGGACCAGTACAGTTAGTGGACCAGTACAGTTAGTGGACCAGTACAGTTAGTGGACCAGTACAGTCAGTGGATCAATATAGTTAGTGGAAAAGTAGAGTTATTGGACCAGTACAGTTGTTGGACTAGTACAGTTAGTGGACTAGTAGTTAATGGACCAGTGCAGTTATTGTACCATTACAGTTATTACTAAGTGAGGAAAACGAGTTAACATCTACATTGAGTTAGTGGACCAGTACAGTTAGTGGACCAGTACAGTTATTACTGAGGAAAACCTTTATTGAAATCCACGTTTATTGGACTCTTATACGGGACTTCAGGTTGTGAACCAACGCGCTAACGCATTAAAGGACAGGTTTCACGTAGCCCTTGTGGATCATTATAGAGACATGACAGCGTCAATACCATGACCTGAATAGAATGTCAACAACGGAATAGAAAAGCGTGACAGATTCGTCATTAACACCTTCATCAAGTAATGTCAATCATTTCAATGAAATAATGACAACAGCTGTTTTAACAACCGAACACACGAGAATCCGAAACACAACGAAGCAAAATTAAAACATAAAATAAACACGAGAGCAATTAACCCCAACACTGGTACAATACCGAACTCATCTAAAGCTCGCTGCTTCTGTGCAAAGAGCTTAACAAACTGTACAAATAGGGAAAAACGCCAGGCTTCAAACAATCCCGTTATCAGAAAGAGCTTCCTAAGTCCGTGCAAACACGTATGTTTTAATCTGGTAAACTTTGCACATGCCCTTCGTATTATATAGGGGACACTGGGTTTGATTCGTTTACAAGACCGCTGTAGTGTACGTTTTTGTTTCACCCACAAAGGAGTAAAAAATAACTCACAGAGGCCCAGCATGCCAGATTCTGGTTGTTTGAAAAGGACAAGAAAAATCCTCCTGTATGCCTTCCTTTATTTATTTATTGTTCGTGCGCTGAATTCTTTTCACCATTTTTGTTCGCAAGTTCGGAGAGGAACAGGGAGAAACATAAATTGACATTTTCTTAAACTCTACGACATGTGTCATTTATTCGAGTCATAATATGATGATTTAATTAACAATATATTCCTTCTGGTTCCCTATGGAATATAGGCTGCAGGTTACTATTGACTGGTTTCCATTTGTTGCCGTTTCTTTTGTAGGTCCCGCCCATGCTGCTGTTCTTCACTAGGTATTCTCTGGCTTTCCCATAAATTTCCCTGTGGGTTCTACTCGATGTTACGTCTGCTTATAGTGTTATGCTTTGCTTTGAGGCTATGTCCTATCTAGTCTACTTTCTCTTCCTAATCCTGTTGCATTTGATTTGCTGTTGCTGTGTTTCTTGACACAGACTTCTGTATGCTATGACCTCTGGTCATCTAACAAGAAGTATGAGGCGGAAACAGCTGGCAGTGAAGGTCTGGATATGATACTCTTAGTTACATGTGACGGAGATGTCTCTTGGTGAAGGTCTGCAGTCTGGATGTGATACTCTTAGTTACACGTGACGGAGACATCCATTAGTGAAGGTCTACAGTTTGAATATGATACTCTTAGTTACATGTGACGGAGATGTCTTTTAGTGAAGGTCTGCAGTCTGGACGTGATACTCTTAGTTACTTGAGACAGAGACATCTGTTAGTGAATGTCTACTGTCTGATCTATTAGTGAATGTCTACAGTCTGATCTGTTAGTGAATGTCTACAGTCTGATCTGTTAGTGAATGTCTACAGTCTGATCTGTTAGTGAATGTCTACAGTCTGATCTGTTAGTGAATGTCTACAGTCTGATCTGTTAGTGAATGTCTGCAGTCTGATCTGTTAGTGAATGTCTACAGTCTGATCTGTTAGTGAATGTCTACAGTCTGATCTGTTAGTGAATGTCTACAGTCTGATCTGTTAGTGAATGTCTACAGTCTGATCTGTTAGTGAATGTCTACAGTCTGATCTGTTAGTGAATGTCTACAGTCTGATCTGTTAGTGAATGTCTACAGTCTGATCTGTTAGTGAATGTCTACAGTCTGATCTGTTAGTGAATGTCTACAGTCTGATCTGTTAGTGAATGTCTACAGTCTGATCTGTTAGTGAATGTCTACAGTCTGATCTGTTAGTGAATGTCTACAGTCTGATCTGTTAGTGAATGTCTGCAGTCTGATCTGTTAGTGAATGTCTACAGTCTGATCTGTTAGTGAATGTCTACAGTCTGATCTGTTAGTGAATGTCTACAGTCTGATCTGTTAGTGAATGTCTACAGTCTGATCTGTTAGTGAATGTCTACAGTCTGATCTGTTAGTGAATGTCTACAGTCTGATCTGTTAGTGAATGTCTACAGTCTGATCTGTTAGTGAATGTCTACAGTCTGATCTGTTAGTGAATGTCTACAGTCTGATCTGTTAGTGAATGTCTACAGTCTGATCTGTTAGTGAATGTCTACAGTCTGATCTGTTAGTGAATGTCTACAGTCTGATCTGTTAGTGAATGTCTACAGTCTGATCTGTTAGTGAATGTCTACAGTCTGATCTGTTAGTGAATGTCTACAGTCTGATCTGTTAGTGAATGTCTACAGTCTGATCTGTTAGTGAATGTCTACAGTCTGATCTGTTAGTGAATGTCTACAGTCTGATCTGTTAGTGAATGTCTACAGTCTGATCTGTTAGTGAATGTCTACAGTCTGATCTGTTAGTGAATGTCTACAGTCTGATCTGTTAGTGAATGTCTACAGTCTGATCTGTTAGTGAATGTCTACAGTCTGATCTGTTAGTGAATGTCTGCAGTCTTAATGTAATACTCTTTAGGGACATTCATGACAAAAAACGTCCACAAAATTCTGGCATTTAAAAAAAAATATCCCCTTTCCCATGTCCCTCTGTCCACTTAGATTAACCACTGCCCTCTGGTGGACTTCTACCCCCACATGACCTTGACACACATTCTTAAATTTCACAATCATTTATATATGCCTGGGATCCTGGTATTCAAACAGTCTGCCAGGTAGCTGAAGGCTATCCACAGCACTCTTTATTTTGCAATGTTTACCTCCTACAGCTTTCCAGGCCTGGGGGAAGATAGATTGCATATTGGTTGGGAATTTAATTCCTATTTATAATTTTGCCCGTACAACGACTAACAATCTACTCTTATCGATTTTCAACTGCAGAGGGTTATTTTACTTACACAGCATAAACACAGAATCTCTTGTGTTTTTCGTCAATCTCCAATATGACAAGGTGCTGGTCTGATCTCGCTTGAGACCAGGGAGCACTTGAAAATTGTGGGATTCTTCTTCTTCTTCGTTCATTCTCAATCTCCCACTACCAAACCCTGAAAGGGCTTAAGTAGCAGAATGTTATCCAGAGAATGGAATGCGTTGTCGTAGTTTACAGCTTGACTGTGATATTTGCACCTTTCGGTCCAACACATCCGACTTCAGCAAGCATTTTTTGAGTACCGGGTTAGCATTCCCTCTTCGATCCCTTCTCCTTAGTCAGTCTGCCCTGCTGCAGCCTGTTATCCAGGATCACCGCGTGGAGGTGTAGAAGGGTCTTGGCAGCTCTGGTTCGCTGGCCCTGATGCTAGCAGTCAGCTATGGGTCGCTGACCACTGCAGCTCATGCGCTGCTCAGCATCTTGATCCCATGGGATTCAAAACCCTACTGTTTCGCATTCATTTTTTGAGAGGTAATACCCTCAGCTATGGCAACACTCTACTGATATTTGTGAGTGTAACACATGTGTTTTGGGCTTCAATATATCCTACAATCTAGCTAGATTACTTCACAAGCTTACTTCTAGACAATATATCCTACAATCTAGCTAGATTACTTCACAAGCTTACTTCTAGACAATATATCCTACAATCTAGCTAGATTACTTCACAAGCTTACTTCTAGACAATATATCCTACAATCTAGTTAGATTACTTCACAAGCTTACTTCTAGACAATATATCCTACAATCTAGTTAGATTACTTCACAAGCTTACTTCTAGACAATATATCCTACAATCTAGTTAGATTACTTCACAAGCTTACTTCTAGACAATATATCCTACAATCTAGTTAGATTACTTCACAAGCTTACTTCTAGACAATATATCCTACAATCTAGTTAGATTACTTCACAAGCTCACTTGACTTCTAGACAATATATCCTACAATCTGACTAGTTTATTTCATAAGCTTACTTTACTTCTAGACATATCCTACAATCTGACTAGTTTACTTTACAAGCCTACTCCTAGACAATATATCCTACAATCTAGCTAGATTACTTCACAAGCTTACTTTACTTCTAGACAATATATCCTACAATCTAGCTAGATTACTTCACAAGCTTACTTTACTTCTAGACAATATATCCTACAATCTAGCTAGATTACTTCACAAGCTTACTTGACTTCTAGGCAATATATCCTACAATCTAGTTAGATTACTTCACAAGCTTACTTCTAGACAATATATCCTACAATCTGACTAGTTTATTTCATAAGCTTACTTTACTTCTAGACATATCCTACAATCTGACTAGTTTACTTTACAAGCCTACCCCTAGACAATATATCCTACAATCTAGCTAGATTACTTCACAAGCTTACTTTACTTCTAGACAATATATCCAACAATCTAGCTAGATTACTTCACAAGCTTACTTGACTTCTAGGCAATATATCCTACAATCTAGTTAGATTACTTCACAAGCTTACTTCTAGACAATATATCCTACAATCTGACTAGTTTATTTCACAAGCTTACTTTACTTCTAGACATATCCTACAATCTAGCTAGATTACTTCACAAGCTTACTTTACTTCTAGACAATATATCCTACAATCTAACTAGATTACTTCACAAGCTTACTTTACTTCTAGACAATATATCCTACAATCTGACTAGATTACTTCAGGGGTTGACATGGATCTACTGTCCTGCTCATGCTGGGGTTCAGGGCAATAACAAGCTGACATCATGGGCACATTAGTGATGGATTGAAGTCACATTTTGAAATAATCAATGATAACCTCCTAGATAAGGACACCGCAATAGATGAAGCAGCAATCCACAGACTACAAATTTTCGACATTAAACGAGGTTCGAGTGGAGTAGGGCACATGAGAGGACGGAGCAGGAGAGTGTACAACCAGCGAGCTACAGGGACCATCAGCATTCATACCTTACGCCATTTGATGAGAGAGACTGAGCACCTATGGGTATACCCCGGTGTGCAGTAACGCATACCCGGAGTGCAGTAACGTTGATTCTTAGAAACAAATATATTACTTCAAAACTTTACTTTGCTCCTAGGCAAAATAATATTTGTACACAGATACTTAAATGTAATTCTGTGTAACACAAGTTACTCAACATTCTCTGCCTGTTAGAGACATTGAATCTAGACAAAACTAGACGGCCTGGCTAAAGGGAAGCAATCCAAAGAACGTTTAGTTTGGTTTACCTGGACAGTAAGAGGTTTTCAAAGATACGAGGGCTGCATGATGCTAGCAGGGGTAAACAGCCTTTAACTCTCAGCCATATTAAGATTCCCAGTAATGTGAATTACAGTTGGGGAAAAAGTCTCGGGGCAGGCCACTACTTCGGTACAAGGATGTGTGTATGTGAGATATGAATGATGCAGGCATCGACATAGAATCATGGGAACAGGACGCCATGGATCGTGTTGCATGGAGGGGCAGGATTAAGCATGGAATGTAGACTAAGGAGATACTGATTGTGGATAGGCTAAGGGTTCAGCGTTTGAGAAGACATCCGATGCCGCACAGTCATGATTTTCCTTGCACACATTGTGTGGAAGACGCTTCTCTGTTCGGATTGGTCTTACGAGTCCCATTCGTTATCATGGGCTGCAGTTGCATCCTTATTTTTTCAAAGCACAACTTATTATCATCTGATAAGACGAAAAGAGCCAATGGCATTGTGAATGAACTGTAATGGTGGTTTTTTTTTTGCAAGCATGTGACAATAACTATCAAAAGAGCTTTATAAAACACGATTTTGGTCCCGACTATGCTACCAATGTCAAAATTTGACACTAACATCAAATGAAAAACGCTACATCGTAACAACAGAAATGAAATCCCTGCGACAAATATTGGGTGTAACAAGGAGAGACATGATCAGAAACGATGACATCAGGAGACTGGTTGGGAACAACACCAGTATTGGACTACATTAAAAGACAGCAACTAAAATTGTTTGGACACGTAACAAGACTACCACCACACAGCAATCCCAAACAAGCATTTAGATAAAACGGATTCAAGGCCAAATGCAGACCACGAAAAAGGTGTTTTACAGAAATATCTGAGGCAGTCAATGCCACTGTGCATGACGCACACAGACGGGCTCGTTCTAGAGATCTCTTCATAACTTGACACTGAAAGGCATAACAGGATAAGCGAAAATAAAAAAAAGAAAGATGGGTTTTTTTCTTTCTTTTTTCTGAAGACGTTTAAGCCACCTTCTTCTTCGGTGGAAAACGAGTAATTCAATCTCATATTTCTACATAGGGAACGGCGTGGCCTAGTGCTTAAGTGGCACGGCTCACAATCCGAAGGTGCTGGGTTCGATCCCCATCACAGCACCGGCCTTTACCCAGGGGAAGCAAACCCTTGGAAAATGCGGGAGGAAGCAGACTCTTACATAAAATGCATGCTGAAGTCGGATGCACTGGGCGGACAGGCGCAAAATAAAAACCACAGTGCAACGCACACCGCCTTGGGGATTAGAGAAAATAAGGCGAACGCAAAAAAAAAAATATTTCTACATATGCTGTATTGTTTGCGGACATTTTTGTCAAGCTCAGAAGGATACCTCACACTAAACAGGTTTTGGTTTGTGTGAATGGAGGACATGTCTACCTCAGAAGGTTTGTTGTTGTTTCGAATGCCCACAATGAGTAGGTTACTCTTATGTGCGCCCTGAAAAGGGCGTTAAGTGACGGGTTGCAGTAGCTTTCCTCACACCTCGAGCGTGCTGATGAAGGTGGACTGGGGTCCTCCAGGCGGTTGTGCTATGCTTGGCCTCATCTGCGTGTCACTGACTACTATGGAAATCACGTCGGACCTCACCTTGTTAGCCAGATTGTTATCCTCAACAACAGCCTGTTTCCAAGACGACCAACGAGGAGGTCAGGTGAGGGTCTTGGCCAGTATATTTCTCCTGACCCTGGCTAACATTCTCTAATCAGTGTGTTTTGCCTGACCAGACGTTAGCCTCATCGTCCCCCTCAGAAGGGAGAAAGTTGTCCCTTACAACATACTCTCTGTGTGGCAGTGGACCAATCTCATCTCAGTCATACAGTCTTCTACCCCAAAACAGGGGGAGGAAAACTAACGTCTGGTCAGGCACAACATATTGATCAAGACCCTATCCTTGGCTTCCTCGTAGCTCTTCCTGGAAACGAGCTGTTTTCATGGCAGCCTGGCTAACGAGGTAAGGGATCGACGTGATCCCCGTAGTTTGTTTGTTGTTCGTCCATCACGAGTGATGAAGACCTTTTCTTTTTTCACCTAGCCAGTCCTTCCAGTCGAGTACTCTGTAAATCCGGGTGTGGATGGGTGCGGAGATGGCTGACGAGTCCGATTTGGGATCTGCATACTCTCAGGCAGTGAAAGTTCGCTTCGCGAGACAATGATCATGATTGTCAGAAAATCCATGTATCACATCCACTTTATTGCTCAGCCAGGAGTCCCGCAACTGACGCAGCTTTTTGATTGTAGTTTAGCTTGACAGCGGACTTACGCTCTCTTTTTGTCACAGGGCTCGACTGTGTTAGTACTGAATAAATGAAAAGAGAATGACTTGCACGATGAATTTGATCTAAGTGAGGAAGGGTTGCACAGTTCGTCGACCTCACTCTCTCGCCCGAGTCCAACTTTAACGAGTGGCAAGACAAGTCAGGATGACTGGATATGAACTCGAGTGTAGTGTCTGACCACGGCTGCTCAAGTGCCTCGCCATGTTCTGTGCGGTCCACACCGCTCAGCACATTTGCCGTCGCGGTAGCCTGATGACGAGTTTCCTGCTTATCTGGCTGGGCGTGAGCAGGTCAGGACAAATCTAAAAAAGCTTTCCCTGTTCTTGGCTTCCTACTTTTTCTTTTACCACCTCTCCTGTCCCTTTTCTTTCCGTACGTTTGTTTGGGTCTCTCACTGACATGGACTCTGAGGTAGGTACGATGTCTTGTCACCACCAGTGGTAACAAATGACCCCTACACACCTCTAATCTAAGTGTCAGCAAGGTGCTTTGAGAGTACGTATGCATTTTCGCTGCACAGTCCAGCGATTATGCGCTCATACGTTGTCGGGAATAGGGGACGATAGGCTTAGAGTTCAACCACAACTAGAATACGGCACATTATTAAATAGGTGTATCTTTTTTCACACACACCAATTATAGTATGGTCCTCATGTGGTATTCCGTCAATAATACACTCATTCGAGTTTTGGAAAAAGATGAAATATCCTAAGCTGACGTGTCAGCAGCCAGTCACAGCGCTCGACCGGAAGTTTTATCCCCGTAGTAGTGAGCGACACGCAGCTGAAGCCAAGCATAGCACAACCTCCTGGAGGACCCAGGTCCACCTTCATCAGCACACTTGGTATGCGAGGAAAGCTACTGCAAACCGCCACTTAACGTCCTTTTCAGGGAGCACAAAAGAGTAACCTACACATTATGTGCATTTGCAAACAACAACAACCCCAGAACAGTATAACTTTACTGCTAGTCGTCTCTCGCAGCATACACTCTGTGTGGCAGTGGACTGATCTCATCTCTGTCCCACATAAAATTTACTTACATCTTCATATATCTCTCTCTCTCAGCAGATGACACGGATGGTCTCATAGATTTGGCCGCATCCATAAGGTGGACATGGCAGACCTCCATTAAGACAGACAACCTTGACTCTAGCTGCAGCGAGGTTCTCCGTTTATTATTTGCTTCTTCAAATAGAGTCGAGTCTCGCTGCTGTATCTCTTTGATCTGTAGACAATCATGAAAATATTGGGAAATGTCTGGTTCTGTCCAACAGTTCCACATTAGTGATCTTATGATACCATTTCAATCTCTCTATTCTGTCTGGTTCTGTCCAACAGTTTCACATGAGTGATCTTATACTATAGAATAGAGAGATTGAAATGGTCTGATAAGATCACTAATGTGGAACTGTTGGACAGAACCAGACAGATATCAGTGGGACGTGATGTCAGGAGAAGGTACTGGTGTTGGATAGGACACACATTAAGGAAACCAGTTGATGGCATTACAAGACAGTCTTTGTTCTGGAATCCCCAAGAGAAGTAGAGGCAGATCATAACACAAATGGAGAAGAGAGCTCTAGACAAACATAAAGAAAATACGGAAGAAGTAGAAAGAGGTGTGATGGATAGCCCTGGAGCTTGTCTCTACCGAGGAATAAACCCAGTACCCTTGTCATGCAGAGCAAGAACTCTCAATAACCGCTATGCCACCCATATATATCTACAGTAACTGGAATTTTTAATAGACCGCTGTTTACATGTTGAAAAACAACAAAATTGATGTAAGGGCAATAATTGGGACATTTTAAAATCAAATGTGATCATGAATAAATATGGTGTTATGTCCCTTTATCACAATCTCCATATGTAAGAACACCTTGCCGAGGTTAGAGAGCTGTATGATTTTGGGAGCTCCTCCTGACAGGGTCACTCAAGCTGGACGGAGGGGTCAGACTAGTAGGGAGATGGGTCAGACTAATAGGGAGATGGGACAGACAAATAGGGGGATGGGACAGACTAATGGGGGATGGGACAGACTAATAGGGAGATGGGACAGACTAATAGGGAGATGGGACAGACAAATAGGGGGATGGGACAGACTAATGGGGGATGGGACAGACTAATAGGGAGCTGGGCCAGACTAATAGGGAGAGGAGCCAGACTAGTAGGGAGAGGAGCCAGAATAATTCATTCTTGCCTCGCTCTTTGCCAGTTGTCCTCTATCAATTTTCCCCATGGACGGTGAAGAGATAAAGACCAGCAGACATTGAACCTCTGCCCCTTTGTGACGATTTCTCCGACGGCGTGGAATGCCAGACACACCATCACTACAGAAGTGTTGTCAAATCTGATGTAAGAATTATAAAACAGCTGACCTAGATGTTTAAGCTACGTCCCTGACAGGACGTGACGATCCTGGAACACTGACATACTGGACTCCCAAGGGATACCCGAAAGATTCGTCCCAAACACCTCCACGCTCTCAAAGTCGTATGCCTCTAGGACAATAATACGGGCGCTACGCATCCTTCAGTTTACATCACCACAACAACCGAATAAGATGTGTGCTTTTGTCCACGAGGCATATGGCTGTCAGGAGCTGCCAGCTCGCAGATAAAGAAAATGCATCATCCTTATCATCAATATAGCACATGGTATTATTGTCAGGGATCAAGATGCTGCAGCGGTCAGTGACCCATAGCTGACTGCTAGCATCAGGGCAGCGAACCATAGATGCCAAGACCCTTCTACACATTGTGTTATTGTCAGGGATCAAGATGCTGCAGCGGTCAGTGACCCATAGCTGACTGCTAGCATCAGGGCAGCGAACCATAGATGCCAAGACCCTTCTACACATTGTGTTATTGTCAGGGATCAAGATGCTGCAGCGGTCAGTGACCCATAGCTGACTGCTAGCATCAGGGCAGCGAACCATAGATGCCAAGACCCTTCTACACATTGTGTTATTGTCAGGGATCAAGATGCTGCAGCGGTCAGTGACCCATAGCTGACTGCTAGCATCAGGGCAGCGAACCATAGATGCCAAGACCCTTCTACACATTGTGTTATTGTCAGGGATCAAGATGCTGCAGCGGTCAGTGACCCATAGCTGACTGCTAGCATCAGGGCAGCGAACCATAGATGCCAAGACCCTTCTACACATTGTGTTATTGTCAGGGATCAAGATGCTGCAGCGGTCAGTGACCCATAGCTGACTGCTAGCATCAGGGCAGCGAACCATAGATGCCAAGACCCTTCTACACATTGTGTTATTGTCAGGGATCAAGATGCCGCAGCGGTCAGTGACCCATAGCTGACTGCTAGCATCAGGGCAGCGAACCATAGATGCCAAGACCCTTCTACACATTGTGTTATTGTCAGGGATCAAGATGCTGCAGCGGTCAGTGACCCATAGCTGACTGCTAGCATCAGGGCAGCGAACCATAGATGCCAAGACCCTTCTACACATTGTGTTATTGTCAGGGATCAAGATGCTGCAGCGGTCAGTGACCCATAGCTGACTGCTAGCATCAAGGCAGCGAACCATAGATGCCAAGACCCTTCTACACATTGTGTTATTGTCAGGGATCAAGATGCTGCAGCGGTCAGTGACCCATAGCTGACTGCTAGCATCAGGGCAGCGAACCATAGATGCCAAGACCCTTCTACACATTGTGTTATTGTCAGGGATCAAGATGCTGCAGCGGTCAGTGACCCATAGCTGACTGCTAGCATCAGGGCAGCGAACCATAGATGCCAAGACCCTTCTACACCTCCACGTGGTGATCCTGGATAACAGGCTGCAGCAGGGCAGACTGGCTAAGGAGAAGGAATCGAAGAGGGAATGCTAACCCGGTACTCAAAAAATGCTTGCTGAAGTCGGATGTGTTGGACCGAAAGGGGCAAATATTGCAGTCAAGCTGTAAACTACGACACAACGCATTCCGTTCTCTGGACTACATTCTGCTACTTAAGCCCTTTCAGGGTTTGGTACCGGAAGATTGAGAACGAATGAAGAAGGAGAACGAACGAAGAAGAAGGAGTGTTATTGTCATGTACTGGACATTGTGTTATTGTCATGTACTGGACATTGTATTATTGTCATGTACTGGACATTGTGTTATTGTCATGTACTGGACATTGTGTTACTGTCATGTACTAGACATTGTGTTATTATCATGTACTGTGACCTGTGTCCCTTGGCATATCTATTAGATTGGGTTATGAAAAGCTACGCCCTCCTACAAACATTTTGGCATAAAATGGACAGATGATAAAACTCTAAAAGATCTCAATTTCACAGATGGCTTGGCTCTACTGAGTCCAGTTTTTGAAGACGTGCAGGGAAAGAAAGATTATATATTATGCCACCTATCAGAACGGAAGCAACATGACCCCCATGGTTGTGAGTGACACGCAGATGAAGCCAAGCATAGCACAACCGGTCCACCTTCATCAGCACGCTCGGGATGTGAGGAAAGCTACTACAACCAGCCACTAAATGTCCTTTTCAGGCCATAGAAAAGAGTAAACCTACTCATTGTGGACTCACAACAACAACATGATGAGGTTGCTTGTCCCACGAACAACCTTCTTCATTCGCCTTTTACGACATACTTACAAAGTTAGTGGTGCTGTTCTTGTCAACCCTGGTAACACTTAGTAACACAAGGACTACTGAGTTGAAAAACATGCTGTAGTGTAATGAACTTTTTTCTACCTTAATTTCCCGAGATCAGTTTATAAAATAAGCTGCGGGACCAGACTCAAGGAGAAGGTGCCGACATTTAGAGAGACAGACATCAGAAAAACAACTGGTATAATATTATGAGGATTAGTACAGCAAAGACTGAGACAATAAAAATCAGCAGAATAGAGAAAACACTAAGTATACAGGTAAAAAGCATAGAACTTAAGTCAGAGAATTCAAATACTTAGGCAGCGTGTTTACACAAGATGGAAGGCTAGATAGAGAGGTGGAATCAAGAACACAGAAATGTAATGCAGTTTCCGATCAACTCTGACCATTACTAAGACACAAACACATTCCAATGAAGATAAAAAGACAGCTGATAATTAGTATTGTTATACCAACCCTCTGCTACCAGTCTCAGACATGGGCTCTCTCTCACTAAGGCACAAGACAGAAAAATCATGCTATGCGAAATGAGATGTTTGAGAAAGGCTGTCGGGGTTACAAGGCTGTCGGCGTCACAAAGCTGTCGGGGTCACAAGGCTGGACAGAGTATGAAATGAAGTAATCAGACAAAAGGTGGGTGCAACACCACGCATGGAATATAGGGAAAGGCAGAGAATAAAATGGTTCGAACACATGACAAGAATGCATCTAAAGCTACCAGCTGCTCGTATCTACAATACCAGACATCAGGGTTGCAGAGCAAGAGGCAGACCACGAAAAAGATGGATAGATGATGTCAATGAGACACTGAAGAAACACGGAATGACAACAACATCGGCGACAAAGCTGGCTCACGACAGAAAACTACACCTCCCCACGATGTCTAACGGCACAAGTGGATAGAAGATGGTGATGATGATGAGCATTACAAGACAGTCCCTGTTCTAGAAACTCAAAGGCAAAATAAGTATAGGCAGACTTAAACCCTCACAGAGAAAAGAGTTTATGACAGACATAGAGACAGCAGGGAAGACACAGACTGGAAATGATGGCACATGACAGGAAGACTTGGTATTGACCTATGCTCAGCAGGGAGCTGAAAGATTTTGATAGATTAAAGTTTGGAATTATGTCAAGAGGAGCGCATGGCCGAACGGTTTCGAGGCCTGCCTGCCGACAAGGAGGGCAGCGGCTCGAATCCCCGGTATGGCATATGTTGTTTTTCTGTTGGGGGTGAAATTAACAAACATAGCCAGGACACGGCGTGGCAACAGCAGTGGTGAAGCTGTCTGTAGTCCTCGGCCTTCAAAACCCCTCGACTACCCCAGCAATGAGAAAAATGTCGTATGACAGTAAAAAAAACAGTAAATTATGTCAATGTTGTTCAGTGGTTCTCTTGTTCTTCGCTGTTTGCTCTCAAATAATCGCATCCATCTGCCTCGAAAACTTGGCGGTCCTCCTCAGGCTTGTCTCTCGTCGCTATAGTTTATCTTGCAATTGAATTGGGGAGGGCAATGTTGCCGCTGTGCTCCTCTCGTGAAGTCGGCAGACCTGCAGAACAAGTCCGACCGTTTGTTCTCCCCACACAGATGAAATTCTGACTTGTATTCATGAGTGCCTCAGACAAGCTAGACATCTAAATCAAAGTGTTTTTTAAAATTATTTCTGAGAGCAATTATGATTGGCAGGGAATCTGTGAAGAAGACTAGCTTGTCTCTGACATGGTTCTTGTTTTCTATGAAGGCTATTGCAGCTGTTTTTAGTGTCTCAGCCTCGGCTGTGAAAACATTTTAGAATTTCCCAATGGTCACTGAGATATGGCTTTCCCGTTCAGTGGTTTTAAATTGATTAACAGTTCTGTGCCACAGTTGATAAACATCTGTGTCACTGGTGCTAATTCATGTGTGAAATGGTCGTTACATGCTTTGTAAAGCACAAATGGTGCTCACCTCTGTGGTCAGGAACGAACCAAATGCATTTCTGGTTTCTAACTGGGGTCGGAAGAAAAGTCACAGGACACCGAGCTCTATTAACAAGAATCTACAACAGGTAATCACTAAGGGAAGCTGATTAATAATAAGAAGAAGAAGAGGATGACACGACAAGAACGTGTTGTGATAAAACTAACCATAGCAAGATATCGAGCTTCATCTTCTGGAGAAAGTGTGGCCAGACCACTCTTGAGCGAAGTGAACACTGTGACTGGTCTCTCCAAAGATGACGAATCCAGACTCATGCCAGGCTTACTACGGGTCAAGGTCTTCACATTACCTAGCAGTTGAAAGAAGAAAAGTATTTTATATATGTTGTTTGTTGCAACACACATAATTTCTATCTCCTACGCGCACACACACATATATATTTCATTGGTACATGTATTGTACAACACCAAATACACTGTATATGATATACAGTAAATGATCTTCTACTGCAGGGGCTTGCAACCGTTATCATGACAGGGGACCTCAATTTTCTTCCTAACACAGGTGTCCTCTTTCTGACAGGGCAGTCCTGCAGAATATGTTCTGGTATTTGCTTGAGTGCTCCACAATCGCACGTGGCGGTGTTTCTGAGACCCATTCTGTGGAGGTGGGCCTTGATTCTACAATGTCCCGTTCTGAGTCTGAAGATCTTTGTCTGCCAATCTCCGCCAAGTTTGTCTATGTTGTCATTTTTTGGCTTGTATTCTTAGTGCTGGTCTCTCTATTCTGCCCTCATGGATCGTTTGATGAGTGTCTTTGTGTAGCAGTTAACAGATTTAAATACTCTGATAAAACACAAAAGATCTGACGATGATGACCAATCATCATCAAGTCATTCAGTCCTAAGACTGGTCAACAAACTCAGGATTGTGTCCTTCCATTTCTGCCTATTCTGTGCAGCCGTCTTCAGCTCAGCATACATTTTAACAGCCATATCTCCGCAAGCTTGAGATAAAAAGGTATTTCTAGGTCTTTCCCTTCCTCTTCTTCCCTGCATAATGTCCTCCAAGACCTTTTTGACTAGGTCCTATCTCCGCCGATTATGTCAGAACCAGCCAAGTTAATTTTTTTTTATCTCCCGTATCAACTTTCTTCTCCCATCTCCGCCAATACCTTTTCATTTCTTCTTCGTATGAATTTGTTCGAAGAAAGCAGTAGTCATCCTGAGGCTGTCAACACTGCCATAGAGCTTGTCTAGTGCTGGCACTGGTGATGGCCACATGTGCTTTCTCTGGTCTTCGTATGTTGGACAATTTTGCAGCAGATGTTCAGCTGTCATTTTCCCTGTATCACAGGTGCATTCGTCAGTACCACCTATCTTTACTTTATTGAATAGATTGTACCTCAGTCTGTTGTGGCCTGTGCGGAGTCTGAAGACCACGACCTGTTCTCTTCTGTTCAACTGGTAATAGGCATCATTTTTTGTGTAGCCAGTATGTTCTGTTTACCATTTGGCCATGTATCTGGCCCTAATAAACCTTTTGAACTCTTCGTAATACCTTTTCATTTGATTTCTTCTCAGTCCAGCTCACACTTTCTATCCTCCGGTAACACCACATCTCAAAAGCCTCCAAGTATTTTTCCTCTCTTTTATTTATAGTCCATGATAAATACTGCACATATAATAATACAAACATACAAAGTACCAGTTTACAATTTATCAAATTTATGTAATTACACGTTTGAATTATTATATAGAACCATGTGGGCAAGGATATATTTAGGCCACAGCGTAACTTTTTGTTTCTCTCCTTTCAGACAACAGCAACACAAAAAGCAACAAACAACAAATTAACAATTGAGAGTATGGCTGGAAATGGCAGTGATAAAAAATGTCTTTGACAGCTGTGAGTAAAAACAGTGGACAGAGATGTGTAAGAGAGGTGTAGACAGAGATGTGTAAGAGAGGTGTGAACAGAGATGTGTAAGTAGGTGTGAACAGAGATGTGTAAGAAAGGTATGGATAGAGGTGTGTAAGAGAAGAGTGGACAGAGATGTGTAAAAGGTGTGAACAGAGATAAGTGAGAGAGCAGTGGACAGAGGTGTGTAAGAAAAATGTGGACAGATGTGTAAGAGAAGAGTGGACAGAGATGTGTGGAAAGAGAAGTGTGGACAGTGATGTGTAAGAGAAGTGTGAACAGAAATGTGTAAGAGAAGAGTGGAAATATATGTGTAAGAGAGGAGTAGACAGAGATGTGTAAGAGAAGAGTGGACAGAGATGTGTAAGAGAGGTGTGTAAGAGAAGTCTGGACATAGATGTGTAAGAGAGGTCTGGACAGAGATGTGTAAGTGAAGAGTGGACAGAGATGTGTAAGTGAAGAGTGGACAGAGATGTGTAAGAGAGGTGTAAGAAAGGTGTGGACAGAGATGTATAAGAGAAGAGTGGACAGAGTTGTGTAAGAGAAGAGTGGACAAAGAGGTGCAAGAGAAGAGTGAACAGAGATGTGTAAGAGAAGAGTGAACAGAGAGGTGCAAGAGAAGAGTGGATAAAGGTGTGTATGAGAACAAAATAACTACCTCTTGAACGTGCTCGTTCCCTCCTTTTCCTGTGATTTGTGGAATGGCCGTCTGCGTCGGGAATATTTGGAAGGGAGTTAGGTGCTTCAGATGATCCAGTTCTTGAGATGTTTACAGTTCTAACATTATCCAGATCGGATATGGATGAATCCTGTGTCACAATCTCTTGCCTCATGCTGGTGGCTGCCATATCAATGGAGGCCAGCTCTGTTTCCACAACTTTCTCCGCTGCCTGATCTAGATTAGAGAGACTACTGAAGGCTTCATGAGAGTCTTTGAAAATCAGAGCATCCTGAAGATGTTCTGGGAAAATGTTCTCAGCAGATTCTCCTGTTGGATCATCAGGCTCTGACTTTGATTGTACTGATGTCAAGGATTCTGAAGATCTGCGTCTTAACGGAGTTACAGAAGATATACCACTATCATTGTCTTCAGGCTGGAAACGCAATCTTTCACCGCCAGTTTCATCAAATTGTGACAAATCTTGGATGACTAATGCTGCTTCTACTGAGTTCGATTCAACCGGAGAGGGGTATTGGAATATGTTTGCTAATCTTTGACTTGCCCTTTCACCTCTCCCATTTTGCCGGGCAGCAAGGTCAACTACATTCACATCACCATTATCAGACTCATTTTTTGTGAGAGGACTCCTCGGTGTTCTGTTACCACAGATGATCTTCCTCTGAGGTGAATGCTGATCCAGGGCTTGAGGAGAATAATGGTCCAGAGAGTGAGACCTCACTCTAGGTGATTGTAAATCCCTAGGCACTGCGGATTTCTCTCCAAAACTATTTCCTGAAATGGACTTCGATAAACTTAGTCTAAATGCACCGGCCTCATCCTTAATAACCGATGCTCTCCGCAACCTGGTCCCACTTTGGTTGCTGTCCCCTTTAATCCAGAGAACTTTCTCATTCAAGCTTCGGTCACCATCCGTCTCCTCATGGATCACTTTGAGCTGGGCATTGTAGAGCAACGCTTTCAGATCAGCGCCCGTGAAATGCTCACATACAGCAGCGACCTCCTTGAGGTTGACATCAGTGGCCAGGGACATTTTTTGGGTGAGTGCCTGAAGGATGTCACATCGCTCCTCCTATAAACACAACCATGATACAGTATTACTCAAAGAACACACACATAAGACATGATGATGGTGTCGGTGATATTCAAATAATTGTTGTTGTTGTTTAATGCCCACAATGAGTAAGTTTACTCTTTTGTGCGCCCTGAAAAGAACGTTAAGTGGCAGGTTGTAGTAGCTTTCTTCATATCCCGAGCATGGGGATGGCATGGGCTAGCGGTTAAGTGACACGGCTCACAACCAGAAGGTGCTGGGTTCGATCCCCATCACAGCACCGGCCGTTACCACGGGGAAGCAAACCCTTAGAAAATGCAGGAAGAAGCAGGCCCTTACATAAAATGCATGCTGAAGTCGGATGCACTGGGCCGACAGGCGCAAAAATTTAAAAAAAACCACAGTGCAACGTACACCGCCTTGGGGATTAAAGAAATACTGCGAACGCAAAAAAAAACCAGCATGATGATGAAGGTGGGTTGTGGTTCTCCAGGCGGTTCTGCATGTCGCTCACTACTACAGGCATCACATCGATCCACATCTCATCAGCCAGGCTGCCTCGAAAACAGCCTGTTTGCAGGAAAGGATACATGGAAGAGAGATTGTGGCCTTGGTCAGTGTATTGACCCTGACACAACGTCCTACTTGGTATGTTGTGCCTGACTGGAGTAGCATCTCAGTTCCCAATTGACAGTGGTAGTTTACAATTATAAAATGATGTCTACGTGTTTCTTCTCTCTATAATGTCAATATTGATGTTGTTGTTGCTAATGCCACTCGTACTGGAGTTAGGTATTCTTTATGACTTTCTTTGCTGGCGGTTTACAGTGGCTCTCCTATAATCCCGATGCATACTTGAGAATTTAGAGCTGAGTTCTTCTGTAGTGCAATGTAAGGCTCCTGAGTAAGCTTACCACTATGGAGATCACAGTGCTGAAAGCCACCACATTGGCCAAACTGTCATGAAACAGCCCCGTTTCCAGGGAAAAAGGTTGAACGAGGGTGGGGTTTTGATCAGTATGTATCACTTGATCAAAACTATGTTTCACTTGACCAAAACTAAGTTTCACTTGACTAAAACTGTTTCACTTGACCAAAACTATGTTTCACTTGACCAAAACTATGTTTCACTTGACTAAAACTGTTTCACTTGACCCAAACTAACATAATCTGATCAGTATATTTTGCCCGACCCTGACTAACATAGTCTTATCAGTATGTTTTACTTGACCCAAACTAACATAGTCTGATCAGTATGTTCTACCTGACCCTAACTAACATAGTCTGATCAGTATGTTTTACCTTACCCTGACTAACATAGACTGATCAGTATGTTTCGTCTGACCCTGACTAGCATAGTGTAATCAGTACGTTTCACCTGACCATGACTAAAATAGTCTGATCAGTATGTTCTACCTGACCCTAACTAACATAGTCTGATCAGTATGTTTTACCTTACCCTGACTAACATAGACTGATCAGTATGTTTCGTCTGACCCTGACTAGCATAGTGTAATCAGTACGTTTCACCTGACCATGACTAACATAGTCTGATCAGTATGTTTTACCTTACCCTGACTAACATAGACTGATCAGTATGTTTCGTCTGACCCTGACTAGCATAGTGTAATCAGTACGTTTCACCTGACCATGACTAAAATAGTCTGATCAGTATGTTCTACCTGACCCTAACTAACATAGTCTGATCAGTATGTTTTACCTTACTCTAACTAACATAGACTGATCAGTATGTTTCGTCTGACCCTGACTAGCATAGTGTAATCAGTACGTTTCACCTGACCATGACTAAAATAGTCTGATCAGTATGTTCTACCTGACCCTAACTAACATAGTCTGATCAGTATGTTTTACCTTACCCTGACTAACATAGACTGATCAGTATGTTTCGTCTGACCCTGACTAGCATAGTGTAATCAGTACGTTTCACCTGACCATGACTAAAATAGTCTGATCAGTATGTTCTACCTGACCCAAACTAACATAGTCTGATCAGTATGTTTTACCTTACCCTGACTAACATAGACTGATCAGTATGTTTCGTCTGACCCTGACTAGCATAGTGTAATCAGTACGTTTCACCTGACCATGACTAAAATAGTCTGATCAGTATGTTCTACCTGACCCTAACTAACATAGTCTGATCAGTATGTTTTACCTTACCCTGACTAACATAGACTGATCAGTATGTTTCGTCTCACCCTGACTAGCATAGTGTAATCAGTACGTTTCACCTGACCATGACTAAAATAGTCTGATCAGTATGTTCTACCTGACCCTAACTAACATAGTCTGATCAGTATGTTTTACCTTACCCTGACTAACATAGACTGATCAGTATGTTTCGTCTGACCCTGACTAGCATAGTGTAATCAGTACGTTTCACCTGACCATGACTAAAATAGACTGATCAGTATGTTCTACCTGACCCTAACTAACATAGTCTGATCAGTATGTTTTACCTTACCCTGACTAACATAGACTGATCAGTATGTTTCATCTGACCCTGACTAGCATAGTGTAATCAGTACGTTTCACCTGACCATGACTAAAATAGTCTGATCAGTATGTTTTACCTTACCCTGACTAAAATAGTCTGATCAGTATGTTTTACGTGATTGGATATTAGTCTCCTATCTTTCCTCAATTTCAGTATCTATTTTCATATTTAATAATACATACCCACAAAATTATGTTTTTTGTTACCCTACAAGTTCCCAAGCTTTCAGATGTCCATCCTCGGGGTGACACTGAGAAACCAATAGTGGTCCACCTCATCAATAAGTTGAAGTATTACTATCTTAGAATATATTTTTGTTATTCTTTTATTTTCTACTACCTTCCTCCTGAAAAAAACGTTACACTGTGTCGTAATTTACAGTGAGCCTGCGGTATATGTACCTTTCGGCCCGACACATTTGGTTTCAGTACAACATTTTTGGGGAGGAATAGAGTTTTGGTCAACTATGGTTCGCTAACCCTGTTTGCAGGAAGCCAGCTTTCAGTCACTGGCTGTTATCAGCTCATTCAGTGCCACATATTTGACCCCAATTCTATATTCAATTCATAAAAAACAAAAATAACTGTATATCCCTCCACCTATGAACCATCTTGACTTATGGATATGAGTCGTGGGCATTGACCACTTCCCACAAAAACCAGCTCCAAACCTCAGAAAGAAGGTACATAAGAAAGGCAATCCAAATAACAAAGTTCTCAATCAAGATCTTGAAACCCAGTCCATTCAGACTTTGATTTGCATCCTGTCAGTCTGGAGAGACAATGGAATTCACTCTAGAGAGGGGACAGTCAGTTATTGCCCTAACTTTCGCAGTTAAATTTTGTAGTCTGCATCTTGACGCATCCTGTCTTCTCCTGTCTGCAGACCAACACACAAAGTCTGCCTCCAGCCGGTCTGTCCCTGCCAGTTGCAGGTGATCATATCCAACGCCTTCAGGTCACGCTTGCAAACACCTTTGTAGCGGAGGAAGAGTCTACGTTTTTTTATGCTTGCCCGTGGTCAGCTCTCCTCAAATGATATCTTTTGGTATTCGGCCATCCTCCATCCTGAACACGTGACCAAGCCACCGCAAACGGCGCTGGCATAAGATCATAACTAAGCTGACAATCTTTGCACGGTCCAACACTTCGTTGTTTGTCACTCCATGAAATTCCAAGTATTTGTCTCAGGCAGCGCAAATGAAAAGTCATACTCAGACTTGATTGGAGATATATCAACTTGATGGTTTGGACATGTCTGCAGAACGAACGAAGACCTGTTACCACAACAATCATGGCAAGCAATGAAACATGGTTCCAGACCCCCATGATGACTCAACGTCCAATGGGGTGACACCATTAGATGGTCTCTGAAGGACCGATGACTAGACTTAGAAGGAGGCTAGAAGAAAGCTGATAAAACAATTTGGTGTTCTCGCTGACAAACCTAGGGTAGAAGAGGAGCAATTAACTTTCTTAGTTATAGTCCAATTCACAGAACAAAACAGGTAATATCTCTTCTTGATCTCACCTCATCTGGCATGCCACAGTACAGGCTTATGTCCAACCTTCCTGGCCTAAGTAGGGCAGGGTCAATAAGGTCAGGCCGACTTGTTGCTGCCAACACATAAACACCTACAGGTGGTTGAAATAACATCAAAAATATTTAGTATGTAGGTCACGATTGTCCTGACAAGTGTAGTGGAGACACCTCCGACACCTCCTTTACAACGAGACCACAATACAATCAAACCTTTACAACGAGACCACAATACAATCAAACCTTTACAACGAGACCACAATACAATCAAACCTTTACAACGAGACCACAATACAATCAAACCAAATTACAATGAGACCACAATACAATCAAACCAAATTACAATGAGACCACAATACAATCAAACCAAATTACAATGAGACCACAATGCAATCAAACCAAATTACAATGAGACCACAATGCAATCAAACCAAATTACAACGAGACCACAATACAATCAAACCAAATTACAATGAGACCACAATACAATCAAACCAAATTACAATGAGACCACAATACAATCAAACCAAATTACAATGAGACCACAATACAATCAAACCAAATTACAATGAGACCACAATACAATCAAACCAAATTACAATGAGACCACAATACAATCAAACCAAATTACAATGAGACCACAATACAATCAAACCAAATTACAATGAGACCACAATACAATCAAACCAAATTACAATGAGACCACAATACAATCAAACCAAATTACAATGAGACCACAATACAATCAAACCAAATTACAATGAGACCACAATACAATCAAACCAAATTACAATGAGACCACAATACAATCAAACCAAATTACAATGAGACCACAATACAATCAAACCAAATTACAATGAGACCACAATACAATCAAACCAAATTACAATGAGACCACAATACAATCAAACCAAATTACAACGAGACCACAATACAATCAAACCTTTACAACGAGACCACAATACAATCAAACCAAATTACAATGAGACCACAATACAATCAAACCAAATTACAATGAGACCACAATACAATCAAACCAAATTACAATGAGACCACAATGCAATCAAACCAAATTACAATGAGACCACAATGCAATCAAACCAAATTACAACGAGACCACAATACAATCAAACCAAATTACAATGAGACCACAATACAATCAAACCAAATTACAATGAGACCACAATACAATCAAACCAAATTACAATGAGACCACAATGCAATCAAACCAAATTACAATGAGACCACAATACAATCAAACCAAATTACAATGAGACCACAATGCAATCAAACCAAATTACAATGAGACCACAATACAATCAAACCAAATTACAATGAGACCACAATACAATCAAACCAAATTACAATGAGACCACAATACAATCAAACCAAATTACAATGAGACCACAATACAATCAAACCAAATTACAATGAGACCACAATACAATCAAACCAAATTACAATGAGACCACAATACAATCAAACCAAATTACAATGAGACCACAATACAATCAAACCAAATTACAATGAGACCACAATACAATCAAACCAAATTACAATGAGACCACAACATGACCAAATTAAATTATAATGGAACTACATTACGATAAAATCAATTTTCAATGGACCACAATAAGAATAAAAGAATTTACAATGAGACCAAAATACGATCAAATCAATTTACAATGGACCACAAACAAATCAATTTACAATGGACCACAACACAATCAAATCAATTTACAATAAGACCACAACACAATCAAATCAATTTACAATGGACCACGACACAATCAAATCAATTTACAATGGACCACAACACAATCAAATATATTTACCATGAGACCACAACACATTCAAATCAATTTGTGATGAGACCATAATACAAATAAATCAGTTTACAAAGGGACCGCAGTCCCATCAAAATCCCTATATGGTGGTACTACAATAATATTAAATGACTTTATATTGGAACCACAACACAGTCACATCACATTGTTATCAGGATCACAGTGTGATCAAATCACTTTACGACAGGATCTCTGTGTGATCAAATCACTTTACAACAGGACCACAGCCTGATCAAATCACTTTACAACAGGACCACAGTGTAATCAAATCACTTTAAAACAGGATCACAGCGTGATCAAATCACTTTATAACAGGACCACCGTGTTATCAAATCACTTTACAACGAGATCTCTGCGTGATTAAATCACTTTACAACAGGATCTCTGTGTGATCAAATCATTTTATAGTGAAACCACAAAACAAATCATGTTCTGGTGGCACACATTAAGATAGTACAACATTGTGATGGGCTTTCCATGATGTAATAAAAGATTGATACAACATTGTGATGGGCTTTCCATGATGTAATAAAAGATTGATACAACATTGTGATGGGCTTTCCATGATGTAATAAAAGATTGATACAACATTGTGATGGGCTTTCCATGATGTAATAAAAAGTTGATATTCTCATCAAATACATACTTGATGACTCTCCTGTTGTTGTTGCTAGCTCACAATGAGTAGGTTTACTCGTTTGTGCACCCTGAAGAGAACGTTAAGTATCCGGTTGCTGTAGCTTTTCTCACATCTGGGAATGCTGATGAAGGTGGACAGTGGTCGTGCTATGCTTGGCTTCATCTGCGTGTCGTTCACTACTATGGGGATCACGTCGATCCTCTACCTCGTCAACCAGGCCGCCATGAAAATAGCCAGTTTCCAGGGAGGACTACGTGGAAGTAAGGTGGAGGTCTTGGACAGTATGTTTTGTCTGACCCCGACTAATATGTCTTCTTCTTCGTTTGTTCTCAAACTCCATCTGCCAGGCCATAAAAAGGGTTTTGCAAGTAGCAGGATGTCCGGAGAATGGAATGCATTGTGCCGCAGTTTACAGCCTGACTGCGATATTTGCACCTTTTGGTTCAACACATCTGACTTTAGTCTGCATTCTTTGGGTACTGGGATAGCATCCCTCTTTGTTCCCGTCTCCTTAGCTCTTGGCAGCTCTGGTTCGCTGGTCCTGACGCTAGCAGTCAGCTTTGGGTCACTGGCCACTGCAGCTCATGCACTACTCAGCAAACTAACCTGTCTGATCAGTGTGTTGTGCCTAACCGGACACCTTACCCCGAGACCACTGATCCCCACTTCGTTCTCGACCTATTTTCAAACAAGGATGTGCTTGCGGATTTTTAAACTTTGAAACAATATATTCTCTTTTTCATTCAAGATTATCCCATTATTGGGGGGTTCTTCTTCTTCTTCTTCGTTCGTTCTCAATCTCCCGCTACCAAACCCTGAAAGGGCTTAAGTAGCAGAATGTAGTCCAGAGAACGGAATGCGTTGTGTCGTAGTTTACAGCTTGACTCCGATATTTGCACTTTTCAGTCCAACACATCCGACTTCAGCAAGCATTTTTTGAGTACCGGGTTAGTACTCCCTCTTCGATCCCTTCTCCTTAGCCAGTCTCCCCTGCAGCCTGTTATCCAGGATCACAGAGTGGAGATGTAGAACGGTCTTGGCAACTCTGGTTCCCTGGCCCTGACGCTAGCAGTCAGCTATGGGTCGCTGACCGCTGCAGCTCATGTGCTGCTCAGCGTCTCGGTCCCGTTGAGGGGATTAAAGTTAAGTTGTTGCAATGGATTGTTATGAGGTAGATCTGTTTAGTTTGTTTATGTAGATGTTATGAATACGTTTGTAGTGGAAACTAACAGATAGGCCGATCTTGTTAAGATCACTATCAGTGCTTTGTGGCAATTTCACGGATTTACTAAACAACTGGTGTACCCAAAAGATAGGTCAGTCTAAATGTTTGTGCTGTTTTTCAACATTTTCACCTCCATCTTCTTGTATCTCAGAAATTAACACACATACAACAAAAACAATAACACTAACCAACAAGTTCTTTATTAACGTATGTCTCTACAGACAAACAAAACATATATTAGACCAACAAATAAAGAGGTTAGACTTTTAAAGTCAACAACCATAGTCAAATTGGATGTGCTGTAAAATAATGCGGTTAATTTTGAATAGAGGGTGGCTAAGGTTAAAAGACCCACAGCTTTGAACATTTCACACTTGTCACGTTGGATTTAAACAGCGTGGATTCTTGAGAACAAAGAACTGACCCACTATAATATTCCACTAAGGAAGGTCATGCTTGAGACTAACAACCTCATCATGTAAAACAAACTGCGACAGAAACCAGCACTGCAAGAGCTCATCAATTGAGTGCTTTAGAGCAGGCTTTCTGTTAGGAGCCTAACATGCAGTGATGACGCTATGTCCCGTGTGAAACAAGTATGGGACAAGAATAAGATTGGTGAGCGAACAAGCAGAAAATATCAATTGATACTTACCCTGTAGACCCTCAACTCCATCAAGTTGAGTCAGAAACTGATTGACAACTCTATCAGTTACACCTGTACTATCATGGCCTCTCCTGAAATAGAAAGAAATATTTTGTTCTTCTTTCTCATCATCAATTCCCATCCCTCCTTTCGGAACATGGTCCAATGTCAACCCTTCTCCAGCAAGCTCGGTCTTGGGCTGCCCTTTCTGCCTCTCTCCAGCTGAGGTCCAGAGATTGAAGTTAATTTTTACTTCTCAAGGTGTTTCGTGGTCTACCTCTCTTCCTCTTCCCCTGTGGGTGCCATGTTAGGTCCTGTCTGGCCACGTTTGATGGTGATTTCCGTTAGAGTGTGCCATATTCAAACCCCACTTCCTATGTTTGATCTGTTGCTCCACTGATTGTTGTTGACTCCTTTCCCATAGCTCTTCATCCCACACCATGTCCTGGCCGTCTATTCTTCTTTGTCATTCCCAAATAATTGCATCTGTTTCCCTCATAAATTTGGCGATTCATCCCATTCTTCTTCAGTATTCGTGCTAAAAAAGATGTTTGTGCTAAAAAAGATGTTTGTGATAAAAAGGATGTATGTGATGTTGTGTCACAGTTCCGAGCTATCCTGCGATATCTGTGCCTTTTAGCCTGGCACATCCGATTCCAGCATGGCATTTTTTGAGACCAGGTTTGCCTTCCCTCTTCGATCCCTAATGTCTTCCATCTTTGGCTAGTCTATCTGCCTCCTATTTCTATTATCCTGACAGTTGACAGAAATCCACTGGATTTTCACTCTACTGAAATGACAGCTGGTCTTCATGAGAGCATGTAACATGTTGTTTTACTTGCTGTTTTCATCATTTTAATCATCAAACATGCATTAACTTATATGACGTCTATCCAATATGGTAGAGATTCCACAAAGATCCTGTGGCAAAGTTTCTTATGTGTTTGTATCTCTTTTTTTATGTTCATATCTTATGTTCATATCTTTTTTTATGTTCATATCTCTTTTTTTATGTTTATATCTCTTTTTCATATATTTAACGTAATGTCTTTTTACTGGTTTAGAAGATTATGCAGTGTTTGTATAGAATCAGTTTCTTTTACATTCACTTGATCTAAAAATACCTAAGTTTGTAGTTCTTAGTCGACCTGTACTTCTACAGGGGCAGATGCCCCTGTGCAGGTCCCAGCTCTGGTATAAGGTGTATGTAGCCGGGAGAAGCGTTTCCTGCTTAGCGGGCTAGACTCGAGCAACTAAATACTCCGCTGCGTTGGGACAATCGCTTACGAAGGGTGGTTAACCGATGTGCAAGTACATCTTAATAGACTAGCACACTAGAGCAAAGTAGATCTGCAGCCCGTTAGGCACCATCTATGCTGCTCTAAAAAAAACACCTAACAATGCCGGTGTTATGTCATGTCACATAGTTAGTTGCCTCTTTCAACACGCTCTCTGTGAGGCAGTGGTGCTATTCTTGTCCTTGTCGTACACAAAGACCCCGGTAGACCACTCTGGCAATACTCAGTACCTAAGTGCATCCAATCTATTCTTGAATGCATTGATTGACCCAGCCTCCACTACGTGTCAATGTATTCCAAGAATTCACCACTCTCTGACAAATATTTTCTGGTATCTAATCTGAACCTTTCTTTAATTAATTTGTGACTCTACCCTCTTGTTCTTGTTGGTGTTTGTATTTTGAAAAACTTGTTATAGTACAATTTATTCTTTCCTGTGATTAGCTTATAAACCTGTATTAAGTCACCTTGAATTCTTATCTTTTCTAGACACTGTAGGTCGGTTTTTCTGAGTCTTTCCTCATAACTGTACTTCTGGAATCACACTATCAGCTTTGTCGCTCTTTTTTGTATTCTTTCCAGCATGTTTATATCCCCTCTATGATAAGGACTCCACACCTGTACACAATACTCCAATCTAGGTCTAACAAATGCTTTATACAGTTTGACTATCGCTTCCATGCTCCTATGTTTAATATTTCTTTTAATCATATCTAACATATTTGCCTTTTTCACTGCTACCTGGACTTGCTCACCTCACCTTACCTGTATGATCTATTATAACCCCTAGGTCCCTTTCCATCTTTCTATAATCATGTTCTCTCCCATTCTGTAATTATGATCCATGTGGATGACTGTACATTTATCTACATTAAACTTCATTTGACAGGTCTCAAATAATTCCTGAATTTGATCTAAATCTGATCTCAATATATCCACTTCTGCTTTAGGTGAGATACTTCTGCATAGTTTTATGTTCAAATCCATTTGTTATATTTAAAGCTTGGAATGCATTGCCACAGGAGGTAGTGGAAGCAGGGATAATTGATGCATTTAAGAATAAATTGGATGTGCATAGCTTTTAGAGCAAGGTAATGTAAATTAAACTGGTTGTATACAGACTCTGCAGAGTCTTCTAAACTAGTATTAAGAAATTAAGTTAAGGAATAGCGGAAATAGGTAAGCATTAATTTGAAAATAAACTGAAATGTGCACATTTAGAATTCATATTTCCAAGAACAATACACCCTTGCCCTCTGGCATGTTATACAGCCCTACACTGAACCTTTAATCCAGCACTACAAGTGGCTCCTAGATTTTTCACCTGGCGCCTAGATCCTAAACAAACTTGTCACTCCTGTGCTAGGATACAGGCTCCTGTAAGGGACCAGATATAGTGGTGCACTACACTACACTTGGACTTGTTTTTGGGCTTGTTAGAAGTTAAGCTGCAACCAGGCTTGTTGGAAGTTCAGCTGCAACCAGGCTTGTTGGAAGTTAAGCTGCAACCAGGCTTGTTGGAAGTTAAGCTGCAACCAGACTTGTTGGAAGTTAAGCTGCAACCAGGCTTGTTGGAAGTTAAGCTGGTCCTGGGCTTGTTGGAAGTTAAGCTGCAACCAGGCTTGTTGGAAGTTAAGCTGCAACCAGGCTTGTTGGAAGTTACGCTGCAACCAGGCTTGTTGGAAGTTAAGCTGGTCCTGGGCTTGTTGGAAGTTAAGCTGCTCCGAGGCTTGTTGGAAGTTAAGCTAGTCCTGGGCTTGTTGGAAGTTAAGCTGATCCTGGGCTTGTTGGAAGTTAAGCTGCAACCAGGCTTGTTGGAAGTTAAGCTGCAACCATGCTTGTTGGAAGTTAAGCTGCAACCAGACTTGTTGGAAGTTAAGCTGCTCCGAGGCTTGTTGGAAGTTAAGCTGCTCTTGGGTTTGTTAGAAGTTAAGCTGGTCTTGGGTATTATGGAAGTTAAATATATATATATGTAAAAAAAGAGGTTAGAGTCTCTGAAAGTCAACAGCCATGAACTGACATGATGTGCTGAAAAATAATGCGGCCACAGGAAAATTATGTTATTTTTGTTGTGGTGTGTCGTAAAGGTTAACTCTGAACTGCTCTATAAGAAATACAAAACTTACTTGGGTGCAATAGAATCAAACTCATCAAAAAACAGAATGCACGGTTTAGCACTTTGAGCCCTGTAAGAAAAATAGACATCATTAACATCACCAAAACTTTCAGCTCCCTGTTGAGCACATGTCTTCAACAAATACACCCCAAGTTCTACTGTCCTGGGCCATCCTTTCAAGCTCTGCCCATATCTTCCCTGTTTCCTTTTCATTTGTCTCGAGCTTTCTTCTCCAAATGTTTTTTGGTTTTCCTTTACTTATCTTGTCTTGCTATCAGCCAGTTTCCTTAATATGTGGCCTATACAATGTCAGTGTTTTCTCTTTATGTCATGTTCCCCTGATATCTGCCTGGTTCATTTCAAAAGTTCCACATTAATGATTTTATCTTACTTATCATTTGAATCTCGATTCTTCTCCGTCATTCGTTCTCAATCTCCCACTACCAAGCCCTGAAATAGGCTTTGCAAGTAGCAGGATGCAGTCCGGAGATCTGAATGTGTTGTGTCGCTAGTTTACAGCTTGTGTGATATTTGCATCTTTCGGTTCGACATCTGTCTTCGGCAGGAAATCTCTCTATTCTGTCTGGTTCTTTTAAAAAGTTCCACATTAGCGATCTTATCTTTTCTATCATTTCAACGAGCTGCAGCAGTTAGCTACCAATAGCTGGCTGCTAGCGTCAGGGCCAGCGAACCAGAGCTGCCAAGACCCTTCTACACCTCCACATGGTGATACCAGATAACAGGCTGCAACAGAGCAGACTGGCCAAGGAGAAAGGATCGAAGAGGGAATGTTAACTCGGTACTCAAAAAATGCTTGCTGAAGTTGGATGTGTTGGACCAAAAGGTGCAAATATCGCAGTCAAGCTGTAAACTATGACACGCATTCCGTTCTCTGGACTACATTCTGCTACTTAAGCCCTTTCCAGGGTTTGGTACCGGGAGATTGAGAACGAACAAAGCCAAGCCAATCTCTCTATTCTGCACAAGCACTCAATTGTGAAAGTCTGTACTTTTTTCGTTGTTTTTGCTGTTCTCCGTGTTTCAGAGACATACAATAGATCCGACTTTACAATGGAGTTGAAGATCATGAACCAATGATGTGGCACCATACGAAGGATGGTCGTGATCAAGGTGAGTGGAGGGAGTTTGTTGCTGTCTTTAAAGACAACATCAGACATGATGGTCATTGATCACTTTGTTAATCAATGACCAAAGATGGTCACTAATCATTGTGTAAGCCTTTGATCAAGGATGGTCATTATTAAACAAGGTTGGTCATTGATCACCTTATATGTCATTGATCAAGGATGGTCATTTTGTATGTCATTGATCAAGGATGGTCATTTTGTACGTCATTGATCAAGGATGGTCATTTTGTACGTCATTGATCAAGGATGGTCATTTTGTACGTCATTGATCAAGGATGATCGCTAATGACTGTATCAGCCACTGGCAATGAATCTAAAAAGATGAAGTAGATGATGAAGTAGAAGAAGAATGATCATGCGGAGAAGAGAAGAAATGTAATTTGGGGCAAAGTGATTTTATACAGGGGGAGAGGGGACGGCGTGGGCTAGTGGTTAAGTGACATGGCTCATGACCCAAAGGTGCTGGGTTCGATTCCCATCACAGCACCGGCCGTTACCTCAGGGAAGAAAACCGTTAGAAAATGCAGGAGGAAGCAGACCCTTACATAAAATCCATGCTGAAGTCAGATGCACTGGGCCGACAGGCGCAAAATAAAAACCACAGTGCAACGCATACTGCCTTGGGGAATGGAGAAATAAGGCGAACACCCACAACAACAACAAAAAAAACGGGGAGAAAAGAACATACCCACTGCACCCACATGTATATCATAAATGGTGAATAATGAAGGTTCTATATAGGGCAAGTAAGAGCATCATGTAATATAAATTGCTACATAAATCACCACCACAAAAACACACAAAGGTGCTTTAACCCAGACTTACTGAAAGGAGCCTTCTGCTCCAAAGGAAGGAAAATGAAGAAAAAGGAGATGGTGTTGTTTCCACCTTCTGTCACATTTCTTCATCTCTCACTCTTCCAGTGATCCCGTCTGGTTTCATAAGTTTCTCTTTTTATATATTGTGTGATTTGTTTTTCTTGTGTTTTAATCTAGGTCTACACCCAGAAGTGTCTTTTTATCTCCATTGAAACATTTGGGTGTCTTATAAATGGTGATAACTGGTAGGCCATTAGTTTCTATTTGACTGTAGACATAGAGGAGAGTGGTTGAACAGACATAGAGGAGAGTGGTTGAACAGACATAGAGGAGAGAGTGGGTGAACAGACAGAGGAGAGAGTGGTTGAACAGACATAGAGGAGAGAGTGGTTGAACAGACATAGAGGAGAGAGGGGTTGAACAGACATAGAGGAGAGAGGGGTTGAACAGACATAGAGGAGAGAGGGGTTGAACAGACATAGAGGAGAGAGGGGTTGAACAGACATAGAGGAGAGAGTGGTTGAACAGACATAGAGGAGAGAGGGGTTGAACAGACATAGAGGAGAGAGTGGTTGAACAGACATAGAGGAGAGAGTGGTTGAACAGACATAGAGGAGAGAGTGGGTGAACAGACAGAGGAGAGAGTGGTTGAACAGACATAGAGGAGAGAGGGGTTGAACAGACATAGAGGAGAGAGGGGTTGAACAGACATAGAGGAGAGAGGGGTTGAACAGACATAGAGGAGAGAGGGGTTGAACAGACATAGAGGAGAGAGGGGTTGAACAGACATAGAGGAGAGAGTGGGTGAACAGACATAGAGGAGAGAGTGGTTGAACAGACATAGAGGAGAGAGTGGTTGAACAGACATAGAGGAGAGAGTGGGTGAACAGACATAGAGGAGAGAGTGGTTGAACAGACATAGAGGAGAGTGGTTGAACAGACATAGAGGAGAGTGGTTGAACAGACATAGAGGAGATGGTATGTGAACAGACATAGAGGAGAGGGTATGTGAACAGACATAGAGGAGAGAGTGGTTGAACAGACAAAGAGGAGAGAGTGGTTGAACAGAGATAGAGGAGAGAGTGGTTAAACAGACATAGAGGAGAGAATGGTTGAACAGACATAGAGGAGAGAGTGGTTGAACAGACATAGAGGAGAGAGTGGTTGAACAGACATAGAGGAGAGAGTGGTTGAACAGACATAGAGGAGAGAGTGGTTGAACAGACATAGAGGAGAGAGTGGTTGAACAGACATAGAGGAGAGAGTGGTTGAACGTGAATATTCTTGAGGATGACATCTAACATTTGCTCTTATCAGGCCTACGGTTTGAGAAAGGCTAATTCACCATTTTCATAAAACAAGATACTGCAATTTCGACAATGTGATTTACAAATATTGCAGTCAAGCTGTAAACTAGCGACAGCACATTCCGTTCTCCGGACTACATCCTGTTATTTACAAAGCCCTGTTCAGGGTTTGGTAGCGGGAGATTGAGAACGAACGCAGAAGAAGATTCAGTAAAGTAGGCAGAACTGTAAAGAGATAAACTGGCATTCATACTTATGGCCCTTCTCATCTGGAAAGCCTCATTGTTTTTACAACTCTATTCCTTTCTCACGATGGACACGGAGGAGAGACTGGTTCAATATTTATGTAACCATTTGTGAAAAAAATTTAACCAACATCAGGGTCTACATTTTTTCAAAGCATTTTAACCATAGACAACCGGGTCACCCTAGAAATTGGCTGAAAATACGGTTCTTTCAATTGTAGAGAGTTTTACTTCCGTCCTGTCCGGTTGAACTCAATGGCGATTTTGAAATTTGTTTTAGACATGTGGAAATGATTTCTTCTGTTTTTCACTTGGATTTGAAGATTCACCTATTATTGAGAAAAGAGAAGTTAAGTTTTTGAAACAGATTTTTCTGAGGTAGATCTGTTTAGTTTGTTGTAGATATAATAATTATGTTCATGGTGGAAACTAACAGATATGCCTATCTTGTAAACATTGATTATCCGTCCTCTGTAGAACTTTAAAATTATTTTGTCAAGCAAGGGACACCAAAAACTGGTTAGTCTATATGTTTGTGCTGTTTATCAACATTTTCACCTTCATCTTCTTGTATCTCAGAAACTAACAAACACACAACAAAAGCAATAACACCAACAAGTTCTTTATTAATTTATGTCTCTACCCACAACAAAATCATATCAATAGACCAACAAATAAAAAGGTTGCAGGCTCTCAGAGTCAACAACCATAGTCAAATATGATAGGCCGGCAAAAGAAGGTGCAAGACTACCACAAACAGATACCAGTATGACGTACGAAGAGTCAAAACGGCTTATCAAAGCCAGATACATGACCAAATGGGAAACCGAACATACTGGTTACACCAAAAACGATGCCTATTACCAGTTGAACCGAAGAGAGCAGGTCGTTGTCTTCAGACTTCGCACTGGCCACAACAGACTGAGGTACCACCTATTCAACAAATTGAAGATAGGGTGTACCGACGAATGCCCGTGCGGTACTGGTAAAATGACCGCTGAACATCTGCTGCAGAACTGCCCGACATACGAGGATCAGAGAGAGCAGATGTGGCCATTACCAGTGGAACTGCAAGACAAGCTTTATGGCAGTGGCGACAGCCTCAGGATGACCGCCGCTTTTTTCGAAAAAATAATGGTTACTGTCTGACTGCGTACGCAGAAGAAGAAGAAGAAGAAATGTGATAGGCCGAAAAAATAATGTGGCAACGTTAAGGTTAAACATGAACCTACTTTGTGAAGAGGTCTCTGACAGCCTGCTCGCTTGCTCCTATGTACTTGTTCAATAACTCTGGACCCTGAAGAACAAAACTGTCAGAACTGATTAGGCAGTACATGCATTTAATGTTTAGAGCAGCATAAATGGCGCCTAACAGGCTGCGGGTCTACTTTGTTCTAGTGTTTTGAGTCTATAAAGATGAACTCACACATCGGTTAACCACCCTCTGTAAGCGCTTGTCCCAACACACCGGAGTATTAAGCTGCTCGAGCTTAGCCCGCTAAGTAGGAAATCCTTCTTACGTCTTCATCCAGCTCATACCAGAGCTCAGACCTGCACAGGGCCATCTGTCCCTGTAGAAGTACAGGTCGACTAGGCTACATCCAGCTCATACCAGAGCTCAGACCTGCACAGGGCCATCTGTCCCTGTAGAAGTACAGGTCGACTAAGAACTAAAACTATATTTCTCTAAACTAAATTAAGCATATTTCTTCTTCTCCTTCTTCATTCACTCTGAAAAAAATGACTTGGGGCTCTTTACTTTTTAGTTGGGTTGGGTGTGGGTCATGCTGTCACTCTGCTCCTCTCATGTAGTGGACAGACAAAGAACATGCCCTACTTTTTTCTTAAGGTGTGTCTTATTTTTCTTAATTTGTTGAACAGGTAGTAGATTGTATATGGTATACCTGTCTGATGGTGAGGATAATAACTTAAGGTCTTTATACTGGTTTAGAAGACTCTGCAGAGTTGTAACAGTTCCCGCCGGAGCAGAGAGTTTAGGACAGGGGTGATGTGGTTGCTGATAACAAAGGTACCTGAATGCGTTGTAAAGGTCACTCCCCGTCTCAACAAAGGAGAACAGAGTTGGGGGTAAAGAATGTGGATAGGTAGGAGCTGACCACTGGCCTTCCGATTTGGGTAGGGGGAGAATGAGTGACAGACAGATTGGCAACGGAGCTTGCTGCGATAGATGAGTGACAGGTGTGCAAAGTATTTCGTTCCAATAAGACTGAATAGAGCCATCCCCTGAGATCCATTGGTCAAGCTCTGACTTTACTTGAGTGTATATAACTCGAGACAAAGTTTAGCTCAGGAGGCTGGATGGAGAGGAGGCTGAATAGAGAGATGAGAGCGAGAGAGAGAGAGTGAATGTAAATAAGAGTCTGGTTTAGCTCACCGACTTAGATAGAGGAGCGATTGATAGACTGTTGTACGAATGTTAGTGATAGAACAGGATCGTTCAAATAGGAGTGTGAGTTTTGTATTAATTGATAATCTGAACGTGTGTTGTAAACAGGAGACATTGTGAACGAGGTATGTCCAGATCGACCGCCTGAGGGAATTTGAGTGAGGAAGAGTTTTTGAGGGTGTGTTGAGGGAGCAGATCTGAGAGGTGTGTGTGGCAATAGAACTGGGTTTTTGATAGTTGGGAATTCCATAAAGAGCTAATGCTTAAAATTTCCGCTTTAGTTAATATTTATATTAACATATATATAATATAGAAATACTTAGTTAAGATCATATGTATTGTATTGTGTTTGTAATTTCACTACTCATTTTTCTGGTATGAGTATTATATAACAGATATGCCACCTGCTGTGTGCTATATTATTTGCAGTGTGTGGTCATGATGATGTGGATGAGTGTGATAATGTTCTAAGTTAGAATAACGGCCAGGGCAAACAGTGGGGTCTGCCACGGAGTCTGTATACAACCAGTTTCATTTACATTACCTTGCTCTAAAAGCTATGCGCATACAATTTATTCTTAAATGCATTAATTGTTCCTGCCTCCACTACCTCCTGTAGCAATGCATTCCAAGCATTCACCAATCTCTAACTAAAAAAATATTTCCTAATATCTAATCTGGACCTCTCTTTAGTCAGCTTGTAGCTATGTCCTCGTGTTATTGTAGGTGGCTGTATTTTGAAAAAACTTGTTATAGTCTAATTTATCCATTCCTCTGATCATCTTATAAACCTGTATTAAGTTACCTCAAATTATTCTCTTCTAGACACTGTAGGCTGGTCATCATAACTGTAATTCTGGAATCCCACTATCAGCTTTGTCGCTCTTTTTTGTATTCATTCCAACATGTTTATATCCCCTCTATGATAAGGACTCCACATCTGTACACAGTACTCCAATCTAGGTCTAACCAATGCTTTATACAGTGTGACTAAGACTTCCTTGCTCCTATGTTTAATATTTATTTTTATCATATCTAACATTGCATGTTACTTTTTCACTGCTACCTGAACTTGCTTACTCACCTTACCTGTATAATCTATTATAACCCCTAGGTCCCTTTCCTTATCTATCTCTCTAATATTGTTCACTCCCATTCTGTAATTATGTTCCATATTGGTGTATTTGGTGTGATAGTAGTAGATCCTGCAGTGGCTGGTGTAGTTTAAATTTAGCAATTTATAAATTTTTTGTAAGGAGTTGAATGCATCTGCTGCACCAACAGAATATATGAGGGACTATTATAAAACTCTATAAAAATGATTGATGAAATAGAAGCAGTTTTACACAATTAAAATAACAGACCTAAAAGGTCTTTATTAGTGAATGGTCAAACAAAAACAGCATGCATTAAAATAGCAAAGAAAGTTAGCTCTAACAGTCCCATCCGATCATGATTGACAGCGTGTAAATCTTCAATTGCCTTCACCAGGCCAAAAGGATATCTCAAATGTGTGTTTACTTCGATAAAATTAGCAAACTCCAAAACCAAGCCACGAGAGTTATAACAGGAGGCATGAAGTCAACGCCAATTGTAGAACTTGAAAAGATTTCAAAACTGCAATCCATGGCCAACAGAAGAGACCTGCAGAGCCCAGCTGCAGTCAGAGAAACTCCGAAGACTGACTGACCACCCAATGCACCAGAGACTAAACAATTTCGGAAGTGGGAAACTAAAGCGAAGAAACTTTGCAGAAATAGCCAAAGCAAAGATGCACGAAAACCCCATGAACGCACTAACAACACCAAAGCCCATCCCTACTGTACGAAAACCTACCTGGAGGCAGCATATATTTCTAGAGGTGGTAGAAAATATACTAGGTATTAGAAACAAAAACTGCCAGTCTGAAAAAGAACGAAGAGATACTACCCTAGCATGGACTGGACCCATGCATACACCGACGGTTCCGTAACAAATACAACACAGTACGGAGGGGCAGGAGCATAACTGAGCCTACCAAATGGCAGAAAAATAACACTGTCATTCGCTACTGGAAAATACACAAGCAATTTCAGAGCGGAGGCAGAGGCACTGAGGGCGGCAGTGGAAGAAATGGTGACAGGTAAAAGGAATGAAAGCCACATAGTCCTGCTTACAGATGCACTGGCCGTAGTCACAGCACTAAAAAGCCAGAAAAATACTGAACTTAATGATTTAAGAGCAGTACTCTGTCAACTATGCCAGCAGGTCGCATCAAAAAGAGTAGTGGTGCAGTGGGTCCCATCTCCCTGCAACATCCAAGGCAACGAGGAGGCAGACAGACTGGAAAAAGAAGGTGCAAAACTACCACAACCTGATACTAGTATGACATACAAAGAGTCAAAACGGCTTATTAGAGCTAGATACATGACCAAATGGGAAACCGAACATACTGGCTACACCAAAAACGATGCCTTTTACCAGTTGAACAGAAAAGAGCAGGTCGTGGTCTTCAGACTTCGCACTGGCCACAATAGACTGAGGTACCACCTATTCAACAAATTGAAGATAGGTGGCACCGACGAATGCCCGTGTGGTACCGGGAAAATTACCGCTGAGCATTTGCTGCAAAACTGCCCGACATACGAGGATCAGAGAGAGCAGATGTGGCCATCACCAGTGGCAACACTAGAAAAGCTCTATGGCAGTGTCGACAGCCTCAGGATGACGGCTGCGTTTTTCGAAAAAATAATTGTTACTGTCTGACTGCGTACGAAGAAGAAGAAGAAGAAATGTGTGTTTCACATTGTCATTTAGCCACGGCGTTTAGGTTTTTGGACTAACCTCAAGTACTGCAGAATATTTAGCAAATCTGCAGCTTTTATTTAATGAAGAACCTTTCTGATTCATCCATATTTACATCTTTGATAAAGTTCTAAACTTGTGACTTTTAACGCAATGGAATTTTGACTTCAAAAGCAAAGAAATTAAATTATTTGATAAGACCAATGATCACGGATCTGGATTACCATGTGGATATTCAATACAAGTCTGATTCAGACTTTGCCTGCGGTACAGAAGAAATTGAATGTGGTAAAGCAATGATGGAATGACGCAAAAATGCGAACACACTGTGTGAGTAAGAAATGTTCAAATTAATTTATATTTTTAATACGAATACCTCATGTCATAGATAGTTTAATTATGTGTCTTTAGATAACAATATAAGCTAATTTTGTTAAATATTAATGAATGGAGTCAAAGATGCAGCACAATGAATGAGCTGGCAGCAGTCAGCGACTTATATCTGGCTTCTTACATTAGGGTCAGCAAACCAGAGCTGACAACAAAAAATGCTGAAATCAGATGTGTTGGGTCAAAAGGAGCAGATACCTCAGTCTAGCTGTAAACTACATCACAACATAAAGTCCGTTTCAGGACAAACACCAAAGAAATCAAGTCAAGTCAAGATCAGCTTACCTTGACACTGATAAAGTTGAGTCCGCATTCCTTGGCTACAACCCCTGCCAGAAGTGTTTTGCCTGTTCCAGGTGCTCCATAGAGTAAGATCCCTGATCTCAGACGTAAGGGGCAAGAGCTGAATAGTTTGGAGTACTGTGGACCCACAGGAGATACAGGTATTATGTATAGGGTGAATAGTTTGGAGTACTGTGGACCCGCAGGAGATACAGGTATTATGTATAGGGTGAATAGTTTAGAGTACTGTGGACCCACAGGAGATACAGGTATTATGTATAGGGTGAATAGTTGGGTGGAGTGAAGTTTTTTTGGTTTTTTTTGCATTTGCCTTATTTCTCTATTTCCTAAGGCAGTGTGTGTCTCTGACTTTGGCATGCATTTTATGTAAGAGTCTGCTTCCTCCTGCAATTACTAAGGGTTTTTTTGTTTGTTTTTTTGGGGGTTTTTTTTGCGTTCGCCTTATTTCTCTAATCTCCAAGGCGGTGTGCGTTGCACTGTGGTTTTTATTTTGCGCCTGTCGGCCCAATGCATCCGACTTCAGCATGCATTTTACGTAAGGGTCTGCTTCCTCCTGCATTTTCTAAGGGTTTGCTTCCCCGGGGTAACGGTCGGTGCTGTGATGGGGATCGAACCCAGCATCTTCGGCTTGTGAGCCGTGTCACTTAACCACTACCCCACACCGTCTCCCAAGGAGTGAAATGATACAGGTATTTTACTCTTTAGTGTGCCCTGAAAAGGACGTTAAGTGATGGGTTGCAGTAGCTTTTCTCACATCCCGAGCGTGCTGATCAAGGTGGACCAGGGTCCTCCAGGTGGTTGTGCTATGCTTGGCTTCATCTGCGTGTTACTCACTACTACGTGGATCACGTTGATCCCTCACCTTGTCTGCCAGACTGCCATGAAAACTGCCCGTTTCCAGAGAGGGCTACCAGGAAGCCGAAGTGAGGGTCTTGACCAGTACGTCTTGCCTGAACCTGACTAACATGACTGATCAGTATATTTTGCCTGACCAGACGTTAGTCTTTCTCCCCAAGTAGTGAAGAGATACAGGTATTATGTATAGGATGAATAGATGGAGTATACAGAGGTATTATGTATAGGATGAATAGATGGAGTATACAGAGGTATTATGTATAGGCTGAGGAGCCGAGGTAACGCAGTGGCTAGAGCACTGGCTTTCCAGCAAAAGTCCCCAGTTAGTGTAGGATTTTTTTCCAAAGACAAAACGACCCCTGTTGTCGACAAAGTCTCAAAAATTAGGTACCAAAAATAATCTAGGAAAGTAAAGGCGGTTGGTGTAATGTTGACCCACTAGTGTGTTGCTGGTCAAGAAAATATGGGCCTAATCTGTCGAAGATGGATGAGTCGGACCGAAAGGTGCAAATATCGCAGTCAAGCTGTAAACTAGATACGCAACACATTCTATTCTCTGGAATACATCCTGCTACTTGCAAAGCCCTGTTCAGGACTTGGTAGCTGGAGATTGAGAACAAACGCAGAAGAAAAAGACGGGCCTAACAGCATTTTCCCCAATATGCCACACTATCGTGTTAACAGGATTTTTACTTTGTTTATGTATAGACTGAATAGTTTGTGAGGATTCAGAGGTACTGTTATTTGGGGAAACTATTCCAGCTCTGGTAGCATGTTACAGAGGCTCTTTTTACATCTCACGGCATACTGAAGAAGGTGAACATGCATCCTCCTCGCTGTAATGCAATGCAAGTCTCTCAATAAGTTCACCACTACGAGAATCAGTGTCGACACCCACAGCGCTGGTCAGGTTGCTGGAGCACAGCCTTTTCCAGGCATGGATGCGAGGTCCTGATCAGAATGTTGTATCAGACCTTGAGCCTTAGCACCCAGGCATTTTTAAGTTCAAGTGGATAGCTGTGAGTACTGTGGGGGATAATAGATATTCAGTTTGTTTCAACTTTCTGTTGAGTTACTTCATTTCTCACTGTCTCTTGGGCCAAAGGGCAGAAGCCGATAGAACTCTGGATCAATAACCAACCAACCAATGTCTCTTCTAGTGATCCTGGCCACTTAAAGCAAGCATCTAATTTTACATCGTTCGTAATTATGTCTTGTCAGGGTTCAAATCTGCCGATTATTCTTCTTCACCATTCATCCTGGAAAGGATGCTTTGTTCCACTGTGTCGTAGTTTACAGTGAGACCACGATATGTGCACATTTCAGCCTGACACATCCATGTTTCAGTACGACACATTTTTAGAACTAGGTCTGCATTCCTTCTTTGCTCTCTATTCCTTCAGCTGCATGGATGTAGCTGCTTCTGCGTTCGTTCTCAATCCCACGCTACCAAGTACTGAATAAGGCTTTGCAAGTAGCAGGATGTAGTCCAGAGAACGGAATCCGTTGTGTTGCTAGTTTTCTGATTGACTGCGATATTTGCACCTTTGGGGTCCAACACATCCGTCTTCGGCAGGATGGATGTAACTAATTTCCCGAGTCGCAACTTTGAGGCGAAATATGGAGCTAGGCAGCTCTGGTTCACTAACACAAGCTGTCAGCAATGTGTCAGTAACTGCTTCCATCTCATTCACTGTATCTTTGACCCCTGATACTGATAGCAGAGAGATGGTACGAATGTGTTCGAGCCGAAGATGCAGCAGAGTGAATGAGCTGACAGCAGTCAGCAACTCATATCTAAGACAGGCTAAGAGAAAAGGGATCACAGTTGGAAGGCAAACCCAGTACCCAGCTGAAACTAGATGTGTCTGTCTGTAATGTGCAGATACCGCAGCCTCGCTGTAAACTGCGACACAATATCCTTTTCAGGAAGAATGCAGAAGATCATGTTGATTATTGTCTTTCTGTCTCCGTTAGAATGTTGTACATACTGTGTGGGTGTGGCTATAGCTGGTAGTTGGAATGTTGTACATACTGTGTGGGTGTGGCTATAGCTTGGTGTTGGAATGTTTGTACGTCTGTGTGGGTGTGGCTATAGCTGGTAGTTGGAAAGTTGTACATACTGTGTGGGTGTGCCTATAGCTTGGTGTTGGAATGTTTGTACGTCTGTGTGGGTGTGGCTATAGCTGGTAGTTGGAAAGTTGTACATACTGTGTGGGTGTGGGTATAGCTGGGAGTTGGAATGATTGTACGTATGAGTGATACTGTGTGGGTGTGGTTATAGCTGGGAGGTAAGGTATATGCTGCTCAAGAAATGAATGAAAGTGTAAAACAACAAGTGCCCTCTTGCCTCAAGCAAGGTGAGTCAAGCATCTAATCCTATCAGAGATGGACGATAAACTCAGAGATTCCGTGTACATACAGCACATGTAAAGAAACCCTTGGCAGTTGAGAACTTAAAAGAACAGGCTGTTAGCCGCTGTTCTGGCTAAAATTCAAAAGGTAACAATACTCCTACCCAATCATAACCTGCATGAATGCTAAAATGAGGCAGCCCCTCCATCATAAAAGGACATAACAACCTAATCACCTGTTCGTCTGCATACTTGATTGCAAGTATATACAAAAACCTCTACACCCCTGGGTAGAAGAGGAGTGACTAAGTAAGATAATTAATACTGTTGAGACAGAGGTATTAAGTATTAGAAGGACACACCATTATGTAACACTAGCATTTAACCTGGCAATAATAATACACGTTTTTAGATATCAATCAAAATCAAATTTAAGAAACTGAAAAGGTTTTTATCACCTAACTTGAAAGGAAAAAAAATGTCGCAAGCTGGATTCAAACCAAAGACTAATGGATTTCTAAATTACCCACTACCAACTATCATATGTCATATAAAAATTTATTGATTTCTTGTATTTATTTATTTACTTTCTATTGTGAAAGTGTGTGAACATTGGTTCATCGCTCCCGCAACTTTAAGAACCATGACATTAATTGACAGGCTAAGTACACTTGCTATCTTCTGTTTTTTTAGAACGAAAGTGCTAGCTTGATTTGTTGAGAAGAAATTTTCGCCCCGCTGAAAACTTTAATATATTTGGAAAATATGCTCTTCTTCTTCATCGTACGCAGTCAGACAGTAACCATTATTTTTTCGAAAAAAGCGGCAGTCATCCTGAGGCTGTCGACACTGCCATAGAGCTTGTCTTGTGGTTCCACTGGTGATGGCCACATCTGCTCTCTCTGGTCCTCGTATGTCGGGCAGTTCTGCAGCAGATGCTCAGCGGTCATTTTCCCGGTACCACACGGGCATTCGTCGGTACCACCTATCTTCAATTTGTTGAATAGGTGGTACCTCAGTCTATTGTGGCCAGTGCGAAGTCTGAAGACAACGACCTGCTCTCTTCTGTTCAACTGGTAATAGGCATCATTTTTGGTGTAGCCGGTATGTTCGGTTTCCCATTTGGTCATGTATCTGGCTTTGATTAGCCGTTTTGACTCTTCGTACGTCATACTAGTATCTGTTTGTGGTAGTCTTGCACCTTCTTTTGCCAGTCTGTCTGCCTCCTCGTTGCCTTGGATGTTGCAGTGTGATGGGACCCACTGTACCACTACCCTTTTTGGTGCGGACTGCTGGCATAGTTGACAGAGTGCTGCTCTTAAGTCATTAAGCTCAGTGTTTTTCTGGCTTTTCAGCGCTGTGACTACGGCCAGAGCATCTGTAAGCAGGACTATATGGCTTTCATTTTCTTTATGTGTCACCATTTCTTCCACTGCCGCCCCCAGTGCCTCTGCCTCCGCTCTGAAATTGCTAGTGTACTTACCAGTAGCGAATGACAGTGTTATTTTTCTGCCATTTGGTAGGTTCAGGAATGCTCCTGCCCCTCCGTTCTGTGTAGTGTCTGTTACAGAACCGTCGGTGTATGCATGGGTCCAGTCCATGCTTTGGTAGTTTTTCGATATAAAGCTTAGGGTAGTATCTCTCCTTTCTTTTTCAGTCTGGCAGTTTTTGTTTCCAATACCTGGTATATTTTCTACCATCTCTGGAAATATATCCTGCCTCCAGGTAGGTTTTCGTACAGTAGTGATGGGCTTTGGTGTTGTTAGTGCGTTTATGGGATCTTCGTGCATCCTTGCTTTGGCTATTTCTGCAAAGTTTCTCCGCTTTAGTTTCCCAGTTCCCAAATTGTTTAGTCTCTGGTGCATTGGATGGTCAGTCAGTCTTCGGAGTTTCTCTGACTGCAGCTGGGCTCTGCAGTCTCTTCTATCGGTCATGGGTTGCAGCTTTGTAATCTTTTCAAGTTCTACAATTGGCGTTGACTTCATGCCTCCTGTTATAACTCTCATGGCTTGGTTTTGAAGTTTGTTAACTTTATCGAAGTTCGCCTTTGCTGCTGTTGTCCATGCCGAAATGCCATACTCGAGAACTGGTCTCACTCTTCCAGTGTACAGTTTCTTTAGTATACTTTCGTCTGCTCCCCAGCTTGTGCCAGCTAGTTTCCTCATGATTGCCATTCTTTCTCTGGCTCTCATTCGGTTTCTCTCGATCTGACTTTTCCATGTCATGCGCCGATCAAATGTGACTCCCAGATAGTTTGGGTTGTCGTTTGGCTGCAGCAATTTGCCATTTAGATTTAATTTGGTGTTTTGTGGTTTGATTGAAAGTGAGAATATTGTGCATGTGGTTTTCTCCTTGTTTATTTTGACCAGCCATGAGTTCGCCCACTCTTCCAGCGATGTTAGGGCCTGCTGCATCCGATTTCTTGCTATGGTGAGATTCTTTTCAGAGGTCCACATAGCCAGATCATCTGCAAACATTGAGCTATGGACTCTTCTTGGTATATTCTCTGTAATGTCGTTTATATACACCAGGAAGAGTGTGGGTGACAGTACTCCCCCTTGGGGTACTCCCTGCTCGAGTGTCACCTTTTTGCTCATCTGCCCTTGTACTTGGACTCTGGCCGTTCTTTGTTTGAGGTAGTGGTTGATCCACTTGTACATTCTCCCACAAACATCACTTCTTCTTAGCTTGACTCTAAGTCCGTCTTTCCAGACTTTGTCAAATGCCTTTTCCAGGTCCACCCAAACCGCTACTGTGTGTTTCTGTGCCTGGTAGGCATCTTCTATTTCCTGGGCTATGAGGATGACCTGGTCCTCAGTGGATCTGTGCTGTGAAAATATGCTCTGAATGGAATCCAACAGAGCATATGATATGATGTATATTTAGCTTGGCTTCGTTCATTCTCACTCTCCCACTACCAAACCCTGAAAAGGGCTCAAATAGCAGAATGTAGTCCAGAGAACAGAATGCGTTGTTGTAGTTTACAGCTTGACTGCGATATTTGCACTTTTTGGTTCAACACATCAGATTTTATCAAGCATTTTTTTTAATACCAGGTTAGCATTTCCTCCTCCTTAGCCAGTCTGCTCTGTTGCAGCCTGTTATCCAGTATCACCGTGTGGAGATGTAGAAGGGTCTTGACAGCTCTAGTTTGCTGGCTCTAATGCTAGCAGTCAGCTATGGGTCGCTGGCCCTATACACAACCATCTGGGAAAAAGTCATAGGACAGTTATAGACAGGTTTCTTCATTCATTCACCTGGATCCCCTTGAAGCATAGAGCCCACATAGACAGGTTAAAGCATTTCTACACTTCTCTCTCTGGTACTACTTAGTCTCAAGATGGAAATAACCATGTTTCACAAAATACCTTTGTGGGCCATCGGAGGGTTTCAATGAGACCTTTCTTGACATGACTCAAGCCTCCTACATCAATCCAGCTCAGATCCCCAGGCTTGTGTAGCGGAACATTTCTAACTGACACCGGCTTGAAGGTTGACAATGTCTCCTCAAAGTCGTCAAAGTTAAGAGTGACTTTGTTGACAGAATCTGGGGATAAAATCATAAGGTCAGACTTTTCCTATTTCTTGTTTCACTACTTTTCACTCTAAAATCTATCATCCTCTGCACATATGTATTTTCCCGACCTTCTGTCTCTTCATCATTTTGTAGAGTATCCATAACTGCCCTGATCAACGTAACCCTGTCTCTCATCATCCCCGTGTCGTTCACCATAGCTCGTCCCGCCACTGCATCAGCTCTTTTATTGCCCCAGACGCCTGTATGTCCCGGGCAGTAGATCCATGTGACACCTTGTACACAAGGGTTGCTCAGAAGAGAGGCCCACTCCCTTCTTAGCATGCACATTTCTATCTTACAAAGCATATCCTGCAAGTCTGACAGTACCACAGTGTTTTTACCAGTTGCATCCCCAACCAAGTTAGTACCGCTGTTATCGCCTTATTCTCAATCCTCATACGCGATGTAGTAGTTTTGTCGATGTCGTCCGAAGATGTGCATAGAAGGATCCACTGTGGCCCCTGTTACAGAAAAACTGAAATTTTTCAGGATTTCTGTTTGAGTCGTTTCGCAAGAGAACTCTTTGTGTGACAGAGATGACAACAGGATCACTGCCACACAAAGAGTATTTCATCAGGATATAAGACTCTCCAACTCACGACACACACCCAATATTCCACTCTCCCAGGCCAAACTCCTGTTGAGTGTGGAATATCCTTCTATTTGATAAAAGCTCACAATACCACATAAATGACACAGGAAGTGAATATCTTGCTTTTTAACCTTTGCGATGCCACATAATTTTTTACCAAAAAAAATATGCGGAAATTGATATCTCGTTATAGTAGTCGACTTTCAAAATTTGTAACTGTTCTGTTTGTTTGTCAATAAATATGATTTTCTTGTGTGTAGAGATACAATTGAATAACGAACGTGTGGGTGTTATTGTTGTGTGTTTGTTAGTTTCTGAGATATAAAAAGATGAAGTTGAAAATTTATGTAAATCTCAAAAAAAATTTTGACTCGACGGCTAGGCCTAGTCTCTCAGATAGCAATCCATGGAAACCACAACAACATATCGATAATGTGTTTACAATATCGACATAACTGTTAGTTTCCAATTCAAACATAGTTCTTTCATCTAAACAAACAAAATAAACAGATCTACTCGATAAAGATCTTTTCCAACAACCTACTTTACCTTTGGCAAAAAGTCGACTTGCCCCAATCGGCGTATTAGAGGTGTTAGAAGAAAAATCGTTTAAAATCCATTTGTAATCTAACATACGATACTTTTACCGGCAAAATATTGTGTGTAGGTGGTGACATATTCAGCATAAAACAAAATGGCTATGGGTAAGATCGCCGTGCAAAATAATACATTTTTTCAGGAATTTAGATTTTTGTCCAACTAGTCTGGACCCTGGCGTGATTAAGGGAGCCGAACAAGAAGAACAATTCATACCATCTCTTTCTTCACTCATTTTTTGATGGAGTGTTCTGTTGACCAACAGCTCGAGGTCCCTGGCCACATAGCCTTCTGTTTTCAAAGATATCATAGCCAAGTCCAGAGTGTTCACTGTATCCAAGGTGAGGCTCTTGTGTTTTTGTAATATGGACACCAGGATCTTTTCTCTTGCATTCTGAAATGTGGAAGAGAAGTGAAAATCCAGGAGTCAGTTCAATTATATAATATATATATATATATAACACCTTAACAGGAGAACTGGTTTATCAATTCCATTTTGGCTAGAAAATGCAAATACTTTGGTCACATCAAGAGACACAACGGTCTTGAGAGAACGGTGATGGAAGGTATGGTGCCAGGCAAAAGAGGAAGGGGTAGACCAAGAAGACGATGCACCAAGATATCCAGGAATGCCTGAGTATGACAGTGGCGGAGGCTGGAGTTTTGGCAAGGGAATGAGTTTCTTTCAGATAGACTGTGATGGGAGCGACATTCTACAAAGGGCATGCTACATGATGATGATATATATTCGTTTTTTAACAGGTGAAGGATGCAAACACACCTTCCGATACTTCAGTTTCTTGCTAACCACCATTTGAACTGTCTCTAACGACACAGCGAATTCCTCTGGTGACAGTCCACCCGAATTGCTGCAACAATTTTGGCGATGACATCTTCTGACGCAACAATATGTACCTGATCTGGTCTCAGAAAATCTTTCATTAACTCACATCTTTCTTTAAACATCGTTGTCCAGTTCTTCTGTTGTCTACTACACACTTTTGTCACCATACACTGCCTGCATTCTGCGAAGAATGTCAACTGGTCGGCATCCTTCAGCTGTTAGAAATTGAATCACCGCTCGCTGATCAACTCTGGATGGATTCCGTATCACACCCGCCATGTTTTCAACAGTCTGCTGAGGAAACCATAAATCGGAGGATAATAACATTTTGCAAACTTGACGGTTGGTATGTGCTTTTGCATCAGAAGTGACATCATCATGGGCATGATACGTATGTTCACTTGGTGCAGTTAGGCCAGTTTCATCTGAACATGCCTCTTATATATATATATGGGGAGGAAGACTAACATCTGGTCAAGCAAAATATACTAATCAGACATGTCAGTCAGGCTCAGGCAAAACATACTGGTCAAGACCCTCACCTCGGCTTCCTAGTAGCCCTCCCTAGAAACAGGCTGTTTTCATGACAGCTTGGGTAACGAGGTGAGTAATCGACGTGATCCCTGCAGTAGTGAGTGACACGCAGATGAATTCAAGCATTGCACAACCACCTGGAGGACCCCCAGTCCACTTTCATCAGCACGCTTGGGATGTGAGGAAAGTTACTGCAACCCGTCACTTAACATCGTTTTCAGGGCACACAAAAGAGTAAACTACTCATTGTGGGCATTCGCAAACAACAATATAAAACTGAAAGTCTAAGCCATCTAAGCTACTGCACCAATCCAAGCATGTGATAAAAAACATTTAAAGAGGGTTATGCTTGGGGCTAGCAACCTCATCATGTAAATTAAATTAGATTTTAAAAAACCACGGTTGCACAAGCACACAAAATGGCTATAACAGGCTTCTATTATGGACCTACTATAGTATGCCTACAATAGTATTTTTAAAAGGCAGTATCAACGGCAATCTATCATGGAAACAACAGGCAAAGGACACATGAAGCTATACAAGGAAAGTCAGCCGGAAGTTGGAATCAGTTGGAGAATAATGTCCCAATATTGTCCCCAAAAATATGAAAGCGTCTTGTCATCAGGTTTGTACTTGTCCTGAAAGTTTCTGTTTTCTAGCTTATAGGGAAGTGTCTGAATTTTCAAATGCAATATTTGGCTCTAACTGACTAACAAGTGGAGGTTTATTATTTTACTGGATCAGTCTGCTTGGAGAAGGTTGTTGATTGCCTGTCAGACGTGGTGATAAGGGTGAAGGGAGAGTGTTGGTCGATAGCATATGCACCCCAAAGTGCTCAGGACAAAGGAAGAGGGTTAGTTGATGGCTTATACACTCAATGATGACCAGGATAGAGGGAGAGAGTTGGCTGATGGCTAATCCTCCCCAAGGTGATCAGGACGAAGGGAAAGGGTTGGTTGATGGCTTATACACTCCACAGTGATCAGGACAAAAGTTAGCTGATGGCTAATCCACTCAATGGTGACCAGGATGGAGGGAGAGAGTTGGCTGATGGCTAATCCACTCAATGGTGACCAGGATGGAGGGAGAGAGTTGGCTGATGGCTAATCCACTCAATGGTGACCAGGATGGAGGGAGAGAGTTGGCTGATGGCTAATCCACTCAATGGTGACCAAGATGGAGGGAGAGAGTTGGCTGATGGCTAATCCTCCCCAAGGTGATCAGAACGAAGGTAGAGGGTTGGTTGATGGCTTATCCACTCCAAGTTGATAAGAGCAAAGGGAAAGGGGTTGGCTGAAGATATATATATTCCTAGATGATAAGAGCGAAGGGATGAAGGGAGAGGGTTGGCTGATGATATATGTATCCCTAGATGATAAGAGCAAAGGGAGAGGGTTGGTTGATGGCTTATCCACTCCAAGGTGATCAGGGTAAAGAAGAAGAACAAGCAACAACAGTGGTGGTCCTATGCTCCATAAGAAACAATATTGAGACAAGAAGAACAGATTGAGTCAAAAGTAAACATAAATCCAGCAGGTAATGTAACGTACCTTGTCAGGGATGTCAATGTTAAGTGTCTGCTGAATACAGTGCATTCCCCTGGCTGACGTCAGGTTAGGGTGAAGCGAGGAACGGGATGTGCTGGTAGCTAGTACCGTCACGCAGCTGTTATTCTCAATCTCATATCTGATGACACCCTCCAGAACTGCGGATAACAAACAATTCAGGGGCAAGGGTTGTTAGTTTTTGTTTTTTGTTTTATTCGCTCTTCTTCTTCTTCGTTGTTTGTTCTCAAACTCCCGCTACCAAGCTCTAAAAAGGGCTTTGGAAGTAGCAGGATGTTGTCCGGATAATGCAATGTGTTGTGTCGTAGTTTACAGCTCGACTAAGATATTTCCACCTTTTGATCTGACACATTCGACTTCAGCAGGCATATTGGGTACTGGGTTAGCCTTCCCTCTTCGATCCCGTCTCCTTATCCAGTATGCCCTGTTACAGCCTGTTATCCAGGATCACCGCGTGGAGGTTTAGAAGGGTCTTGGCAGCTCTGGCCCTGACGCTAGCAGTCAGCTTTAGGACGCTGACTGCTGCAGCTCATGCACTGCTCAATGTCTTGATCCTCTATTCAAACTAAGTTCCTTGGTAGCGAAAAGTAACCAGGGTCAGGTGAAACATACTGATCAAGACCTCACTTCATGTTCCTGAAAACAGGCTGTAGCCAACAAGGTGGGGATTCATACTATAGACACTACAGTGGTGAGCTTACTCAGAAGTTTCACATTGCACTACAGCCATAAGGACCCCCAGATGACATTCTCAAGAATGTCTTGGGTTGCAAGTAGAACCACTGTAACTCGTTACCAAGGAAATGTCTTCAAGAGTTAACTCTTTCAAATAATCACTGGTGGGACGGCGTGGCCTAGTGGTTAAGTGGCACGGCTCACGACCCGAAGGTGCTGGGTTCGATCCCCATCACAGCACCGGCGGTTACCCCAGGGAAGCAAACCGTTAGAAAATGCAGGAGGAAGCAGACCCTTATATAAAATGCGTGCTGAAGTCGGATGCACTGGGCCGACAAGCGCAAAATAAAAACCACAGCGCAACGCACACCGCCTTGGGGAATTGAGAAATAAGGCGAACGCAAAAACAAACAAAAATATTAATTTCCAACGTAACGTCACGCTACGGCGTCAGCTCCAGGGTCGCCAGTTTATTGTACATAAACTACAGGGTTGATGTCATAGAAACGGCTGAACATACTGCTCTTTTGATTGTAGAGAGCACCGACTTCCATTCTGTATGGTTAGATAAAAACAATGGCGATTTTGAAATGTTTTTTTTTACTTTTAGAAAGGATTTCTTCAGTTTTTTGCTTGGATTTGAAGATCCATTCCTTATTGAGAATAGGGGAGTTGAGTTTCTGCAACAGATTTTTCTGAGGTAGATCTACTTAATTTGTTTATGTAGATACAATAATTATGTTAATAGTCTAAAGTGACAGGCGTAGCCATTATGGTAAACATCGATAATCAATTTTCGCCAAAAAAATTTTTTTATTTCAACCAATGGGCGCACTCAGAAAGTGGGTGAGCCTGTATGTTATGCTGTTTTTCAACACTATTACCTTCATCTTCATTTATCTCAGAAACTAACACACACAACAACAACAATAACACCAACACGTTCTTTATTGATATGTCTCTAAACACAACAAACAAAAAACAAAAACATGTTAGAGGTTCTCAAAGTCCAGTATGATGTGACCTGACATGCTGGAGAATGACGTGGCGCACGGAAATAAAACATTTGTTTGTGCGGTGTGGGAAAGATTAACCTGGCTGAACTGCTAATTCCTTCACATTCATTTACTTTGTAGAGACTGGATGGGTTTGTGGATAAGTGACACAGCTCACAATCCAAAGGTACTGGGTTCTTCTTCTTCTTCGTTCATCTTTAGACCTCAACTTCAATGACTCTAACGAAGGCAGCAGTCGACTCAAGACTCTGTACACTTCTGTACAGCTTCTCATGGAAGGACACTGGCTGTTGCAAAATGCTACTTCTTTTGCCACTATACAGTTGACAGGACTGCAAAATATGTTCTGCCTTCATGGGGGCTGTGCCGCAGACTCAAAGGTCTGTAGTACCAATCTTGAACTTGTTGTACAGATGGCACCTAAATCTGTTGTCACCTGTGCGTAGCCGGAGATTTATCACCTGGTCTCGCCTGGAGAGTTGATGGTAGGCATCGTTTTCTATGTGCCCAGGGTGGTCTTCTTTCCATTTTGCACTGTACGTTGCCCTGATGAATGCTTTTGTCTCATTGTATGTGATTTCTGTATCACTCTGCTGCAGCATTCCTCCTTCTCTGGCGAGTCTGTCTGCCTCCTCGTTGTCTGGAATGTTGCAGTGGGCTGGTATCCACTGGACTGTGCTTTTTTTTAAGCACTGGGACAGGCATTCGAGCGAGTCTGCCAGAGCACCGAGTTCATTTTTGTGCTGGTTCTTGAGCGCCATTAACACTGTGAGGGTGTCTGTGAAAATGACCACTTGCTTTTCTGCCTGCTCCTTATGGTCTATAAGGGTTTCAGCTGCTTGTCTCAGGGCACTGGCTTCAGCACTGAAGTTGCTGCAGCGTTTCCCAGTGGCAAATGCTGCTGAGTATACTTTGCTTTTTAGTTTTATAGTGATGCCTCCTCCCCTGTTTCCAATAGCATCTTTTGCTGAGCCATCCGTCCGTTTAGGCGTGCGTCCAGGCTGTTGGTGGAAATTTTGGTTGATCTAATTTGTAATTATGTGTTTTTTCTGTTCCTCTGTTTGTGTCTTTTTGTCTTCGATGTTGGGGATACTGCATATAGGTGCTGGGTTCGATCCCCATCACAGCACCGGCCGTTACCCAGAGGAAGCAAACCCTTAGAAAATGCAGGAGAAGCAGACCCTTACATAAAATGCATGTACATAAAATGCATGCTGAAGTCGGATGCACTGTGCCGACAGGCATAAAATGAAAACCACAGTGCAACGCACACCGCCTTGGGGAATGGAGAAATAAGGCAAACGCCAAAAATAAATGTACTTTGTCTGGTGTGTATGTTTCTCAGTATCTTTGAAATGTTGTCACTCTAATGTGTTTATTTACTGGTCTTGTATTTGTTTTGCCACTTGACCAACCTTGAGCATTTTTAGCAGAGTACAAAGACTCCCCAGTCAATTCCGTCTCCGGACCCGAAGGAGCTGGTACAATGACGTCCAAGTTTTCAAGTACAACAACAGTTGGCTCTCTCCAGGCAGCATCATCAAAAACCATCTCTAGATAGTTCTGGATTGTAGACACAGCTTTACCTAAATGAGAGTAGAAGACAGTGCAGATTAACTTTCTTCTTGGTTGTTCATCCTGAAAAAGGTATTTTGTTATGGTGTGTCATAGTTTACAGCAAGGCTGCGATATCTGCACATTTCGGCCAAACACATCTAGTTTCAGCACAGTACATTTTGGGGACCGGCTTCGCCTTCCCTCTTCTCTCAACTAGGTTAAGCCTCCCCTCTTCGATCCCTATTCTCTCAACTAGGCTGCACGAATGTAGCCTGTTTTTAGCACCGCCTCTTGAGATAGGGTCTTGGGCACCTCTGGTTCGTTGACCCTGATGCAAACATGAATTGCTGGCATCAAGTTTTTTGCGTCTTTCATTGCATCCTTGGTCCCATATATATTTTAGCCTCAAACCAACGTCTTCCTCTCTTGTGTCGACGACCCCTTATATACTTTAACCTCAAACCAACTTCTTCCTCTTTTGTGTCCACGACCTCTTATATACGTTAACCTCAAACAAACCTCTTCCTCCCTTGTGTCGACGACCCCTTATATACTTTAACCTCAAACCAACTTCTTCCTCTTTTGTGTCCACGACCTCTTATATACGTTAACCTCAAACAAACCTCTTCCTCCCTTGTGTCGACGACCCCTTATATACATTAACCTCAAACCAACTTCTTCCTCCCTTGTGTCGACAAACCCATAAACCTCAAACCAACTTCTTCCTCCCTTGTGTCGATAAACCCATAAACCTCAAACCAACTTCTTCCTCCCTTGTGTCGACAAACCCATAAACCTCAAACCAACTTCTTCCTCCCTTGTGTCGACAAACCCATAAACCTCAAACCAACTTCTTCCTCCCTTGTGTCGACAAACCCATAAACCTCAAACCAACTTCTTCCTCCCTTGTGTCGACAAACCCATAAACCTCAAACCAACTTCTTCCTCCCTTGTGTCGACAAACCCATAAACCTCAAACCAACTTCTTCCTCCCTTGTGTCGACAAACCCATAAACTTCAAACCATTTCTTCCTCCCTTGTGTCGACAAACCCATAAACCTCAAACCAACTTCTTCATAACAGTTTATGTTCCCCTTTTAAACATTGGCCTAAATCTGACGCTATCCTCTGATTTCTGTTATTGGTTATCTATTAGAGCTTCACATATGAAATGCCAGACATCCTCATTGTTGGGGTTCCCTTGGAGTAAATACTTTTGTGAGCACTAGTGCATTTTAGCTTTGCCAAGATAGCAGCAGTTTATTACGGCTGGCTTACTTGTCTTGGTATAATAAAAAAGAGAATCAGCAATGGGAAAATATAGGAAGGTTTTTACTAGAACATCTTTACCGACTGAAGATCTCACACCGATGAGTGCCCATGTGGAAAAGGATGCCAGAACCCTGAGCATATTGTACAGGAATGCCCAATTTATAGGGAAATGAGATCCCAGACCTGGCCAGAGGGTGCGGAGCTGAGACAAAAGCTGTGGGGCAGCCGCTCTGACCTGGTGAAGACTACAGACTTCATCATGGCGACCGGCTTGCAGATATAGCATGACCAAAAGATCCTGAACGCAAAGAAGAAAGAAGAAAGGGGTTTTTTTTTTATAGGTAATTTACAATAATTTACAAACATGAAAACCAATACAGCATATAGAAGCAAACAAAGAAGAAATGAAAAGAACTGAAGCAGATGGTCTGGGACAGAAAGATGGGGTACGTTCGTTGAAGACGAAAGTTCAGCATGGAGATGAAAAGGTTTTGATTAATTGAAACCAACACACAACATAACATGATAATGCACACACCATCATATCACCTAGCTTATAATATCACAGTCACACCCACCCACACCAGCTGAATCACAATATCTTACAGTAAAATACACTCCAACACCATCTAGCAGTCTTACACACCACCATACCACTTACCTCACAATGCCTTACAGGCTGACACCACCATACCACTTACCTCACAATGCCTTACAGGCTGACACCACCATACCACTTACCTCACAATGCCTTACAGGCTGACACCACCATACCACTTACCTCACAATGCCTTACAGGCTGACACCACCATACCACTTACCTCACAATGCCTTACAGGCTGATACCACTTACCTCACAATGCCTTACAGGCTGACACCACCATACCACTTACCTCGCAATGCCTTGCAGTCTCACACACCCCCACACCACACACCATCTTAGTCTCACACACCCCCACACCACACACCATCTTAGTCTCACACACCCCCACACCACACACCATCTTAGTCTCACACACCCCCACACCATCTTAGTCTCACACACCCCCACACCATCTTAGTCTCACACACCCCCACACCACCTTAGTCTCACACACCCCCATACCACACACCATCTTAGTCTCACACACCCCCACACCACACACCATCTTAGTCTCACACACCCCCACACCACACACCATCTTAGTCTCACACACCACCACACCACACACCATCTTAGTCTCACACACCCCCACATCCCACACCATCTTAGTCTCACATACCACAGCACCACACACCATCTTAGTCTCACACACCCCCACACCACACACCATCTTAGTCTCACATACCCCCACACCACACCATCTTAAAGTCTCACACACCCCCACACCACACACTATCTTAATCTCACACACCACACACCATCTTAAAGTCTCACACACCCCCACACCACACACTATCTTAATCTCACACACCACAACACCACACACCATCTTTCAGTCTTACATATCACCATACCTCTTACCTTGCAATGCCTTGCGGTCTCACACACCCCCACACCACATACCATCTTAGTCTCCCACACCCCCACACCACACACTATCTTAATCTCACACACCCCCATACCACTTACCTCGCAATGCCTTGCAGTCAACCACTGCTACATGAGCCAGTATTGGAAGATGTGCCATTTTGCGACACAATCCTTGAACCAGCGATGACTTCCCAGATCCTCTGGGCCCAGTAATTAGAAGTATGCCATGTGAGAGACCACCTCGTACTTTGAAGGAATACCGACTAAGAGGCCTGGATGCCAGACTTGCATGAAGGTACATCAAGGCCTGTTGGACTAGACTATCCACTCCCCTGTGCCAACAACATGACAGACAATAAGAAATCAACAGTTCAGACTTGTCTTTTAACTCTTTGAACCCGTGACACTGATATGTCGAGGTATGTGTAAATACTCCATTCCCAGAGCCACCCATTTGTCAGTATGACGAATGGACCATTATTTTAAGGCATAATTTTGGCTGTACTGCTCGTATGTTGGACATGTTATAATGACACACTACACATATTTTCGGAAATAACAAATATGGCTCCGCAAATATCGAAGCATGCTTTCAGGCTGATTTTTATGATGAAAAACGGTTTTGAAAATTTAGAAAATGGCCATTCTAAAAGTCTAACAACAGAACAAGTTGTTGAAAGTAATTTCTAGTATTTTTAAGTTGATAGACTGGATTTAGATGGTGATTATTCTGAAAACGATCAGTTGTTATTTGAACGACAACATGTGTGTGATTTGGATTCTCATTCGTTCATTGATTAGGATTATGCTAGATCTGTTCCTTGGAGGATCAGACTACGGTTAAAATACGGGGACGGGGATAGAATGCCACATAATGTATCAAGTAAATTTGATGAAATATATTCCACACTCTACTGAAGTAGGAAACTTGGAGATTAGCAGGTCAGTCAATTTGAGATAGAATAACTAAATTAGAGCACATAGTTTTGTCAATGTAAATAGCTTTACTCAAATGTCTACCTTGTGCATATTTTCTCAGGAGCACAGATTGGTGTCTAGTCCAATCGAAGATCAACCAATAACTCTAAGGTGTGGTGTACATGTTTTGCACCTAAAAGAACTCTTAGCAATTGAAATCGAAAAGAGCAGGCTGTTACCACCACTGATTGGAAAAAATTATAATGGTAATGAAATTCCTATCCAATAGTGACTGACGTGAAGACCAAAACGAAGGAGCCATCCATCATGCAAAGACACAACAGGCCAATCACATGTTTGTCTGCACACTTGATTGTAAGTGCGGATTCCGTGGCGAAGTGGTTAAGCCGTCGGCCTCGTGATCAGGTGGTGTGGGTTCGACTCCGGACTCCGCCGTTTTTTTCACAGGTGCTTGATGCGGAGTTCCCTGCATCTTGTAGTCGCCCCCTAATCGTCTTGTCCTTGACTTGCCACTGGGATCGGGCGCCACGAGACGAGAGAGTGAGGACAAAGAGTAGCGCAGTTAATCCTTACTAAAAATAGCGCTAGCAAAATAAATTATGCCATCATCGTCTACGATGGACGGCGGCCTTTGCCTGATTGCAAGTATAAGGAAAATATTTCTTTACTTCCACAGGAGCATAAGGGGTGTGACTAAGTGGAGTAATGCCCTAAGACAACCTGATGCTATCACCAGCATTGCCAGGCTCTGAACCACAAAGAGAAGTCATAAGTGAGGCTGATCTAAGGCAACTTGGTGAAGAACCATAGAGGCCAAAATTAAGATCATGAACCAGAGCTGGGGTACCATACAAGGATGGTCATGAGTCGGGTCAAGTGAAGGAGTTTGTCTTTGCCCTTAGTGGCGGAATCAGGCATAATGGTCACAGATAATTTTGTCAGTTGAGGATCAAAGATTTCAGAAGAAGAAGAAATAGCCTTCCAAATTATTAAAAAAAGGAAATGGTAACTAATTAGATTTGTGCATGCAGCTAGCAACCTCTTCATATAGGATGAACTGCTACAGAAACCACCACTACAAGCGTGCACTGAAGTGCTTCGAAATAAGTATCATAAGCTGAAGTAGTGGCCATATACTTCACATGGAGCAAAAAGAAGACAACAAGAAAGATTGAAGATTAATCAACAACAGTAATCAACAACACACCAATAAAAAACTAAGATTCTCACATTATTATGTACAACCAACCAAAGACTCTCACATTGTTATGTACAACCAACCAAAGACTATCATATTGTTATATACAACCAACCAACCAAAGACTCTTACATTGTTATGTACAACCAACCAATCAAAGACTCTCACATTGTTATATACAACCAACCAAAGACTCTCACATTGTTATGTACAACCAACCAATCAAAGACTCTCACATTGTTATGTACAACCAAGAATCTCACCATAGCAAGAAATCGGATGCAGCAGGCCCTAACATCGCTGGAAGAGTGGGCGAACTCATGGCTGGTCAAAATAAACGAGGAGAAAACCACATGTACAATATTCTCGTTATTCAATCAAACCCCAAACCACCACATTAAGTCTAAATGGCAAATTCCTGCAGCCAAACGACAACCCAAACTATCTGGGAGTCACATTTGATCGGCGCATGACATGGAAAAGTCAGATCGAGAGAAACCGAATGAGAGCCAGAGAAAGAATGGCAATCATGAGGAAACTTGCTGGCACAAGCTGGGGAGCAGACGAAAGTATACTAAAGAAAGTGTACACTGGAAGAGTGAGACCAGTTCTCGAGTATGGCATTGCGGCATGGACAACAGCAGCAAAGGCGAACTTCGATAAAGTTAGCAAACTTCAAAACCAAGCCATGAGAGTTATAACAGGAGGCATGAAGTCAACGCCAATTGTAGAACTTGAAAAGATTACAAAACTGCAATCCATGACCGATAGAAGAGACTGCAGAGCCCAGCTGCAGTCAGAGAAACTCCGAAGACTGACTGACCATCCAATGCACCAGAGACTAAACAATTTGGGAAATGGGAAACTAAAGCGGAGAAACTTTGCAGAAATAGCCAAAGCAAAGATGCACGAAGATCCAATAAACGCACCTAACAACACCAAAACCCATCACTACTGTACGAAAACCTACCTGGAGGCAGGATATATTTCCAGAGGTGCTAGAAAATATACCAGGTATTGGAAACAAAAACTGCCAGACTGAAAAAGAAAGGAGAGATACTACCCTAAGCTTTATATCGAAAAACTACCAAAGCATGGACTGGACCCATGCATACACCGACGGTTCTGTAACAAACACTACACAGAACGGAGGGGCAGGAGCATTCCTGAACCTACCAAATGGCAGAAAAATAACACTGTCATTCGCTACTGGTAAGTACACAAGCAATTTCAGAGCAGAGGCAGAGGCACTGAGGGCGGCAGTGGAAGAAATGGTGACACACACAGAAAATGAAAGCCATATAGTCCTGCTTACAGATGCTCTCGCCGTAGTCACAGCGCTAAAAAGCCAGAAAAACACTGAGCTTAATAACTTAAGAGCAGCACTCTGCAAACTGTGCCAGCAGTCCGCACCAAAAAGGGTAGTGGTACAGTGGGTCCCATCACACTGCAACATCCAAGGCAACGAGGAGGCAGACAGACTGGCAAAATAAGGTGCAAGACTACCACAAACAGATACTAGTATGACGTACGAAGAGTCAAAGCGGCTTTTCAAATCCAGATACATGACCAAATGGGAAACCGAACATACTGGTTACACCAAAAACGATGCCTATTACCAGTTGAACAGAAGAGAGCAGGTCGTTGTCTTCAGACTTCGCACTGGCCACAATAGACTCAGGTACCACCTATTCAACAAATTGAAGATAGGTGGTACCGACGAATGCCGTGCGGTACCGGTAAAATGACCGCTGAACATCTGCTGCAGAACTGCCCGACATACGAGGATCAGAGAGAGCAGATGTGGCCGTCACCAGAGGAACTGCAAGACAAGCTCTATGGCAGTGTCGACAGCCTCAGGATGACCGCCGCTTTTTTCGAAAAAATAATGGTTACTGTGTCTGACTGCGTACGAAGAAGAAGAAGAAGTTATGTACAACCAACCAATCAAAGACTCTCACATTGTTATGTACAACCAACCAATCAAAGACTCTCACATTGTTATGTACAACCAACCAAAGACTCTCACATTGTTATGTACAACCAACCAACCAAAGACTCTCACATTGTTATGTACAACCAACCAAAGACTCTCACATTGTTATGTACAACCAACCAACCAAAGACTCTTACATTGTTATGTACAACCAATCAAAGACTCTCACATTGTTATGTACAACCAACCAACCAAAGACTCTCACATTGTTATGTAGAACCAACCAATCAAAGACTCTCACATTGTTATGTACAACCAACCAACCAAAGACTCTCACATTGTTATGTAGAACCAACCAATCAAAGACTCTCACATTGTTATGTACAACCAACCAACCAAAGACTCTCACATTGTTATGTACAACCAACCAAAGACTCTCACATTGTTATGTACAACCAACCAATCAAAGACTCTCACATTGTTATGGGAACCCACCTATCATACAGACTAATACCGTGCTGAGTGGTCTTCAGGGTTCAAAAGAAAGCTTTAGAAATAATACCCCATATAAAGCATGAATAACTTAAGAACAGAATCACTCCCATACTGAGATCATCATCATAAAAGCATGACCCAACACCTTTAGAGTAGATGACTGAGACTACTAACAGCTTGGTTAGACACCTCTATAGTAAATGGCTCTCAGACTACTAACAGTGTAGTCTAACACCTCTATAGTAGATGATTCTCAGATTATTAATGGTGTAGTCTAACACCTCTAGAGAAGATGATTCCCAAACTACCAACAACTTGATCTAACACCTCTAGAATAGATAACTCAGACTACTAACAGCTTGGTGTAACACCTCTAGAGTAGATGACTCTCAGACCACTTACTTACATCGCATGTCCAAGCACCATGTTATACAGTATTCATCCAGTAATCAGCGACATGAATTGCCTTGGCACCTATTGCATGTTTTCTGGAAGTTGGGACATGTGTCATCATCTGTGTATTCCCATCATTTCATTTTCCTCTTACACCATGATACACCAGTTCGGAGTCTGTTCAGCGACTTCCATGTCATGTATGGTAGATGGTGTCCGGGTCCTCCCAAAGTTCCATCTCTGGGGTCTGCGTCAATTCATGTCATCTCTTGATACAGCGACTTTCAGGATTTGTCTATATGAGCTGCGTTGATTTAAGGAAGCTATGTCTGGATTTGAGTCTTGTGCTCTGTACCCGATGTCCAATCATTGGGTGCATTTGGTCGTGCTCCTGTTTTTCTCAATCGATTTCTGCTGCGACCCTTCTTCGAATCTCGGGTGGTACTCTGCCAATTATGAGGTACATTTGATCAGCGGAAGTGGATTTTAGGCACCCTGATACTATCCGACCCGCCTCGATTAGATGATCCTTAAACTCATAGTTTTCAAAACCCTGTCTTTCACACAAGTCAAACACCTGCTATGTGTGGAATATCCTTCTGGGTTTGAAAGAAGGCTGTTGAAACATACCCCGGATAAGATAACAGATAAAAAAGAGTTATTAACTTGTGCTCCCACTACAGATGAGAAAATCAAGAAGCCAGAATCAGACCTACTGACCCTAGATGTTTCAGCTTCGTTGGAAAAGGCACAGCATCAAAGTCAATGGTCTGGCAGTAAGGTAGCAAAGTATTGATCACACCCCACTGGTCCTCCACACCTTCTCGTTCAATTGTTATCTGGACATGGTCAATGTTCAGCTCACTTAACATTGTAACAGCCTTGGCATTGCCCGGATCATTCTCCCCAAAGAAAGTCAGCTGTACTTCTGCATGTGTTTCTGTGGAAAATAAAAATCTGATTACAGCTATTTCACATTTTGAAATTTTTTTTAATATTCATTTTGTCTTCTTCTTCTTTTCGCTTTTTGTCCTGCTTGTGGCTTTCAGCATTAGGTTATGGAGAGGTTTCTGGACCGGGCCCTAGTGTCTGCTTGGGCATTTCAACATCAGGTTATGAAGAGGTTTCTGGACCGGGCCCTAGTATCTGCTTGTGCCTTTCAGCATCAGGTTATGAAGAGGTTTCTGGACCGGGCCCTAGTTTGTGATTTGTACACAGGAAGTTATAATACTTCTGTAATTTTTGCTAACCAAATTTTTTTTTTAAAGTTAGGTAACCAAATGCAGCTAGGAAGGAAACTAGCCATCCCACATCACAAAAAGTCTAGACCTGGCACATCCCCCATGGAAGTGTCTACTAAAAGACCCCTTCATCATTCTAGTGTAAAATAAAGCTCTGAACGTTGAGTTAGGTCAAGGCTGCATCAGCTTTCATGTTTTATTTTCGAGTTTTAAAAAATGGTGTGTGTGACAATTCCGACCTACATCAGTTATCACTAGCGAGTGATGCAGTTTCTCATGTAAACAAGACAGAATAATGGTGGGCAGGACACATGAAAGAATGAATGTAGGAGCATGTTAGCAGGAATCTTGTAATTCTGAAGCAGAAAAAACAGATCAATGTATTGGACAAACTACCTTGCACCCCCATAGAACATTTACGATACATCAAAAGGAAAGCTTGTTACCCACTGTTCCTTCTTCTTCTGCGTTCTCAATGAAAAAATGGGGGGAAAAAATTATATAAGAATTTTAAAAACCTACGTTTATAGGTTTGGTTAGTTTAAATCTGTCTTCTCCAAAACAAGAGCACTAATAGCTTCTACACCTTTCCAGGCTTGGTATCTTGTCCAAATGTAACTAGGTACTAATGTATACACACCTGGGAATATGACAAACTTGAGGAAAATGCCCTGGAACACAACCAAAGGATGTTTCTCATTGGCGCACTGTTTGATGTAGTTTGTGAAGGCCAAAATCACCATATCATTGCCAATTTTTTTAGGCTGAAACAGAAGGTTGTATAACATAAGGTAGAGGGAAATATGACATTAGTTAAAGGTAAATATGACATTAATTAGAGGCAAATATGACAATAGTTAGAGGCAAATATGACAATAGTTAGAGGTAAATATGACATTAGTTAAAGGTAAATATGACATTAGTTAGAGGCAAATATGACAATAGTTAGAGGTAAGTACAAGGGGCTTGTCGTAAGTCTTTACCCTGACCATGAAGGAGTAGGAGGAGAAAGTTGAAATTTGACACAGTGGTTATTCCTTCTCAATGTAGCCACCACCTGAATTTATACGTTTCTGCCATCTCTGCGTGTCCTTGAAAAAACCTTCACAATAAAGTAACCTATTTTTCAAACTAAACCAGTTATCACAAGCCAGTTTGACATCTTCGTCACTGTCAAAATTATTTCCTTTCAGCTGTTTTTTAAGTTTTGGGAAAAGAAAAAAGTCTGACGAAGCTAAATCCTGAGAATATGGTGGGTGTGGAAGAATGTTTGCAGCACAAGCCTTGCTTTAGTGGGAGGGCGCATTGTGTTGAAGCAAAGGCAGAATCTGAGTGCGCACTATCCCTCATTTTCTAGTCACAGTCTTTCTTAGTTTGGTAAGGAGATCTGCATAATATAGCCCATTAACCGTGTTGCCTTGAGGCAGGTAATCTTTCAATAAGACACCTTTGACATCCCAAAAAACAGCCAGCATCACTTTTCTTGCAGATTTCTGTGCTCTTAGCTTGACATGTAAGCCCGGGGTTGACAATAGTTAGAGGTAAGTATGACAAAAGTTAGAAGTAAGTATGACAAAAGTTAGAGGAGGTAAATATGACGTTATTACCAATGAACTTACCAGCTGTGAAAGCAGATACATGTTAATTTTACGTGGAATGACAAGATCAATTGTGCCTGTCTGAATCCAGACGGAGCCAGTGGTTTCCAAGCGCAGCTGACGTCTCAACAAGTCAGGTATAATCACATGACCTGGAAAACATGTACAATTCTATCATAATTTTATCGGGTGTGTATATAGGCTATAAATTCCCCCTGGCTGACATCTACAGTAACATACGTAAAAGTTGACCCAGCAGAAAAATGTGAACTCGATATGGTACTTTACAAATGTTAAATATCTACAAGGGCCAGTAAGTGGGTCACTAGCTGAAATGGGATAGTTAAAAAATGTAGATGGTAGTTTCTAAAAATGCCATTAGGTGGCAGCAATATCCAGATTTGTGATTACTGTAGGTAGCAGACGCCAGGTGTCTCATGCACGTACACAGCCTGGATACAGAATGGTGTCCACACTCATAGAGTGTACAATAAAAAAAACAATGTGTGTGTTTTTTGGGGAACAGAAGGACTTTCTGCAAATGATAATAAGAAAATGCTTCTTATTTATGGTGAGAAGTGTTTGTCACGTAAAGCTGTGCATATTTGGGTCAATAAATTTTCTCAAGGATGCTAAAAAATATTGCTGAAGTCTGATCTGATCCTCGTGTTCAGATTGCGAATGAAGCATCTATGTGGGTGAGATGATTCAAGCTGACAGGCGGGTGATGATAGACATTGAAGCAATTGCAATAAAGGTGTTTGCATGGTTTAGCCTGCAGCATAATGCAGGAGATGTTTCATGAATGACGAGGAGCTTGAAAGTGAAATACAAATGTGGCTAAGACAGCAGAACAAAAGACTTCTATGTAACTAATAGAGAGATGGAATAAGTGTATCAATGTTGGTGGAGATGGGATACTTGTATCAATGTTGGTGGAGATGGGATACTTGTATCAATGTTGGTGGAGATGGGATCAGTGTATCAATGTTGGTGGAGATGGGATCAGTGTATCAATGTTGGTGGAGATGGGATACTTGTATCAATGTTGGTGGAGATGGGATAAGTGTATCAATGTTGGTGGAGATGGGATACTTGTATCAATGTTGGTGGAGATGGGATAAGTGTATCAATGTTGGTGGAGATGGGATACTTGTATCAATGTTGGTGGAGATGGGATAAGTGTATCAATGTTGGTGGAGATGGGATACTTGTATCAATGTTGGTGGAGATGGGATAAGTGTATCAATGTTGGTGGAGATGGGATACTTGTATCAATGTTGGTGGAGATGGGATACTTGTATCAATGTTGGTGGAGATGGGATCAGTGTATCAATGTTGGTGGAGATGGGATAAGTGTATCAATGTTGGTAGAGATGGGATACTTGTATCAATGTTGGTGGAGATGGGATACTTGTATCAATGTTGGTGAAGATGGGATACTTGTATCAATGTTGGTGGAGATGGGATACTTGTATCAATGTTGGTGGAGATGGGATACTTGTATCAATGTTAGTGGAGATGGGATAAGTGTATCAATGTTGGTGGAGATGAGATAAGTGTATCAATGTTGGTGGAGATGAGATACTTGTATCAATGTTGGTGGAGATGGGATACTTGTATCAATGTTAGTGGAGATGGGATACCTGTATCAATGTTGGTGGAAAATATGTTGAGAAATAAGGGACATTGTAAGTGTAATAATAAATGGTTTTCAAGTTTGTATCTCCTTCAGGGTTTTTTTTTAAATAGCCATTTGTGACCTATTTACTGACGCCTTCAAACATTATAAATAACACAATTGAAATGGCCACTTGTAATGATATCTGACGTACAGATAAACACATCCAAATGTTACTGGAATCTGAATGGGGATTAAAGAATAGCAACACTGTAACCTGCCAGGCATGCCGCACAGACGACAAGGTTGGCTACTTAACTTAAAGTCTTTATACTGGTTTAGAAGACTCTACAGAGTCTGTATACAACCAGTTTCTTGGAATGTGGTTTTAAACGATGTGCGAGTCCATATTAATAGACGAGCTGCCGCCGAAGACGGATGTGTCAGACCGAAAGGTGCAAATATCGCAGCCAAGCTGTAAACTAGCGACACAACGCATTCCGTTCTCCGGACTACATCCTGCTGCTTGCAAAGACCTGTACAGGGCTTGGTAGAGGGAGATTGAGAACGAACGCAGAAAAAGAAGAATAGACGAGCTAAGTAGACCTGCAGCCAGTTAGGACATCTATAGCTGCATTTAACAAACCACTCGGGAAAGGTACAAATAATTTAGGTAGATTAACACTAAAACACACTCGGAGAAGGAAATTCAAACCAAACATAAAAGGAACAGCAAAGATGTAAAGAAAGCTGGAGCGGACTGTGCAGGACCAGAGGTATTGGTGCGTATTAATTGAAGACCTACGCGCTGCATTGTTGATGATCGAAAGGCAAGCAAAAAATATTTTTCTTTGGTTTAAAACACTGATGTTAATTATTTATTTGTAAATGTCCATTTTTTAAATCCTATAAAAATTCAGGTTCATTCCTATCTAGTGGTATCTTCTTCATTTTCTGATCCTCGGAAAATGAGTTATGGGCAGCCATAGTAGAGAAGTCAAGTAACCCTTACAGAAGGGAATCCACCTCTTGAAATTAGAATATCAAAAGCAAAGATGCACGAAGATCCCATAAACGCACTAACAACACCAAAGCCCATCACTACTGTACGAAAACCTACCTGGAGGCAGTATATATTTCTAGAGGTGGTAGAAAATATACCAGGTATTGGAAACAAAAACTGCCAGACTGAAAAAGAAAGGAGAGATACTACCCTAAGCTTTATATCGAAAAACTACCCAAGCATGGACTGGACCCATGCATACACCGACGGTTCTGTAACAAACACTACACAGAACGGAGGGGCAGGAGCATTCCTGAACCTACCAAATGGCAGAAAAATAACACTGTCATTCGCTACTGGTAAGTACACAAGCAATTTCAGAGCGGAGGCAGAGGCACTGAGGGCGGCAGTGGAAGAAATGGTGATACATAAAGAAAATAAAAGCCATACAGTCCTGCTTACAGATGCTCTGGCCATAGTCACAGCACTAAAAAGCCAGAAAAACACTGAGCTTAATGACTTAAGAGCAGTACTCTGTCAACTATGCCAGCAGGCCGCACCAAAAAGGGTAGTGGTACAGTGGGTCCCATCACACTGCAACATCCAAGGCAACGAGGAGGCAGACAGACTGGCAAAAGAAGGTGCACGACTACCACAAACAGATACTAGTATGACGTACGAAGAGTCAAAGCGGCTTATTAAAGCCAGATACATGACCAAATGGGAAACTGAACATACCGGCGACACCAAAAACGATGCCTATTACCAGTTGAACAGAAGAGAGCAGGTCGTTGTCTTCAGACTTCGCACTGGCCACAATAGACTCAGGTACCACCTATTCAACAAATTGAAGATAGGTGGTACTGACGAATGCCCGTGTGGTACCGGGAAAATGACCGCTGAGCATCTGCTGCAGAACTGCCGGACATATGAGGATCAGAGAGAGCAGATGTGGCCATCACCAGTGGCAACACAAGACAAGCTATATGGCAGTGTCGACAGCCTCAGGATGACCGCCGCTTTTTTCGAAAAAATAATGGTTACTGTCTGACTGCGTACGATGAAGAAGAAGAAATTAGAATATAAATTTATATCTCCTTGTTTTCCTGTAACAACAGCCACCATCTCCCTTATGTCTCCATCTGACTTTAGACCTTTGCATTTGAAACGTGTTATCAAGGCTGTATGCACGTATGGGGAGCATACTGGATGTGTATTCATGAATATGCATGGGTGTGTATAAATTAATATGCATAGGTGTGCATAAATTAATAGGTATGCATGTATAAGTGAATATGTATGTATGTATGGATATGCACACATGTGTAGGCCTATTGCCTTTGCAAATATCTCAAACAAACAAAAAAAGTACATTACTAAATATTGAGAATTTACATCATTTTAAATTGATGTAACCATTCACTACACAAAATGTAACTCCCACCATCTCATAACTTAACTTAACTCAACGTCTTTATACTGGTTTAGAAGACCCTGCAGAGTCTGTGTACAACCAGTTACATTTACATCACTTTGCTCTAAAAGCTATGCGCCTCCAGTTTATTCTTAAATGCATTAACTGTCCCTGCCTCCACTACCTCCCCTGGCAATGCATTCCAAGCAGACACCACTCTCTGTCTAAAAAAATATTTCCTAATATCTAATCTGGACCTCTGTTTAGTCAGCTTGTAGCTATGCCCTCTTGTTATTGTGTGTGGCTGTTATTTTAAAAAACTTGTTATAGTCTAATTTATCCATTCCTCTGATCATCTTATAAACCTGTATTAAGTCACCACGAATTCTTCTCTCTTCGAGACACTGTAGGCCGGTTTTTCTGAGTCGTTCCTCATAACTGTAATTCTGTTTCATCTCATTGGAAATGTTCACTTCATCTCACTTCACATCATACACAAATTGTGTTTGAAATTTGTTATGTTCAAATTTGAAAATTGTTATAATTTATTATGTGCAATAAAGAATTTTCAAAACAAACAAAAAAGAAGTCAAGTGCTCGAGCTACATACGAAAGCCCAAATTAGCGAGCATTCTAATTCTGCAAGTTTCTAGTGACCCCTGGTCTCAAAGCAGCTGAGATCAAATACCTAGTCCTACTGGAGATAAGACAATAAGATGTATACATTTAGAGGACCTTTGGCAATTGGCAATAGAGAAGAGCAGGCTGTTAGCAGATGTCCTGCCAACAAATTCTTACCTTTCACCCAGCTGTAGGAAGTAAAATCATAAAAGATGACCTACTATGGGTAGCCTTCAGCTACCTGGCAGAAGCATATGCCTGTCTGTTTGAATACCAGAATTCCATGTAAGTACTCTTTTATTTCTGCATTACATAAACAATATTGCATCTACTTCTTTTGTCCTACTGCTCTTGCCACGAGGCATCGCAGAGAGACGGAATGCATAGTATTCTTGTTACCATATTCAATATTAAATTTATTTTATTTTTAACAAAACTTTGACATGTGGAACTACAGCGCTTGACCGGAACGGAAAGAAACAAATCAGCAAAATTATCAAGGGCTGATAAGGGTTAATGTTTTGTTCATTCATATATTAGACTAGATAACATATGATGGTTTTAAAACATCAGGGTTGCAGAGCAAGAGGCAGTCCACGAAAAAGGTGGATAGATGGTGTCAGTGAGACACTGAAGAAACACAGAACTACAACAGCGGCGACAAAGATGGCACACGGCAGAAAACTGCACCTCCCCACGACATCTAATAACACAAGTGGATAGAAGATGGTTTTAAAAACTCACCATAGAGCAAAGGCTGATTACTCAAAACTTGATCGGCTGCTTTCTGCCATACATTGTCTGTTAACCCTGCCTTTCTATCAATAGCCACAACTCTGACATAACAACTTCCTGTGACAGAAGTTGTGCCCCCTGCTGTTGCCGAGCCTGATGGAATGCTATCAAGGTTGTCTACTGCATCCCCTTGAGAAGAATCTGCTACTGATCCTGTATTGCTAGTCTTCAACTTCTTACCAACTTTCTGAGCTGCCATTGCTTTCTCTTGCGGAGACGGAAGCCTCTGCAGTCTTGCTATGAAACTATTTGGCAGATGAGGTAAGTATGGATGTATAAGTCTTTCATTCTTTGTATACTCTGCATCAACATATACAGTAGAAGGTTGAAAAACCTCTAGTGGAATATTGTAATGTTTCTGACTCTCAAAGTTCTCTTCAACTGCTGGTTTCTTCACAGATCTGAAGCCAAACATTGGAACAGACAAGATCTGCTTGTTCAGCTCTTGTTTGCTGACAGAGAAACATTCCTCCAGCTTGTAACTCAGGGTCATGGGTTGAACTCTCAGCACACCATTCCTTGAAGGAAGATCCTTCATTGAAAAGTCAATAAATGATCCCCGGTCTGAGTCAGACAAGTTGTCTGGGATCTCCTTCTTCTCTCCTATGAAGCCAGTTGGGAAGAAGTGCCTGTATAAATTAAATACATGGATAAATAAGCACATGGATAAATTAGGGACATGGATAAATTCAGCAATAAACATTGAGTGACGTGGTGATGGGAGCACAAGCGAATGACTAATCTTACTAATCCGTGCTGATAAGGGACTCTGGGAAAGTTGATGGATAGGCAGGTCGGTTTTGAATGAGGTGACAGGCATAGAGAGGGATTAGTAAAAACAGAGTGGTTATACGAATGGACAAAAAGAGTTGAGAATAGATGTCAAGAAACAGACGTGTTCAAAGTGAATCGTCTTCGTTCATCTTCAGACTTTGATTTCAATGACTCTAACAATGGCAGAGGTCAGCTCAAGATTCTGTACAGTTTCATACAGTTTTTCAAAAAAGGACATTGGTTGCTGCCATGTGCAACTGCTTTCACTAGTATATGATGGGCAGGACTTCAATAGGTTGTAACAGAGTTACAAGAGGCCAAAAATCAACGCCAGGGAAGCCCTGAAAATACAGTTTGTGGTTCCCACACATAACTTGAGAACCCTGCCCGAGAGGTTCAGTTCATTGAACGGGGCATTGTCTTTAATTCTCAAACAACAGTTTAAAACTGTCTAGCCAAAATGGTTCCCTTTCCACGATTTCTACTGGGAATTCCACAATCTCTAGGTCATCCAGTAGTTGTCAATATAAAAAAGTGGGAGAGATCTGTCTGTTTTTTAGTGTACTGATCAAATGCTAGATGTACTAGTGTGTAGTATGATTGGATCTGTGAATACAAACAGTCTGTGAAAGGTAGAATATATGAATTATAATATTTATGGGTAGAATTTGGGTTGGAAGGATTATGTGAAGTTTGATTATTTGTAGGAATGAATTTGTCAAGCTTAAATTTAGGAATTTAGAATTTATGGACAGAGTCTTTGAAGGGTAGAATATGTGAAGTTAAAATCTGTGAAGAATTTATGAATGACAGAATATGTAGAGGACAGAATATGTAGAGGACAGAATATGTAGAGGACAGAATTGTGGAGTAAGGAGTACGTGATCTTTGATTGTATAAAAGAAAGAATCTGTGATGGATAGCATGTAAAAAAGGTAGAATGTGTGTGAAATATGTGAAGGACAGAAGAGGTGCACTCTTGCACCGGCCTCCCAAGAATGTACACTCCTTAGTCAACGAAAACTATGACGGCTTGGTCATATTCGTCACATAGAAGATGGTAGTGTTCCCAAAGATATCCTCTATGGATAGTTGGCAGACGGCAAAAAAAACAGTTGGCTGACCACAGTTGAAGTTCAAAGATGTTTGTAAGTGTGATATGAAGGCCTTGGACATGAGTCTGACGTTATGGGAAGACAAAACTGTAGACCGTTCCAAGAGGAGATGTACCCTGAGGGGCCCTCTCACCCTTGGTGAAGAGAAGCTCTTGTAACAAAGAGAAGTGAAACGACAACGCCGCAGGAAGAAAGAAAATAAAAACTAAGTATACTTTTGGGGGTTTTTAGTGGGATTTTTTTACAATACCAAGTCATATCATCCTATAGTCAGGAATGACTGATATAGGTTAGTACTACTAGAATCTGTGAAGGTTCCATTCTCTGTGAAGAAGTTATGAAGGAAATAATCTGTGAAGGTTCCATTCTCTGTGAAGGATATAATCTGTGAAGTGCACAGAATATGTGAAATGTATAGAATATGTGAAGTGTATAGAATATGTGAAGTGTATAGAATATGTGAAATGTATAGAATATGTGAAATGTATAGAATATGTGAAATGTATAGAATATGTGAAGTGTATAGAATATGTGAAATGTATAGAATCTACAAAGAATAGAATGAGTGAAGGTGAGAATATGTGAACATAAGGATCTGAGAACGAATGAACTTATACAGGATAAAAATTATCAAATATTACATTGTTTTATGTAAACAATAAAACTAGCCAATGCAAATTCTTAACACATACTTCATGATGTTTTCCATCAGTGATGACTGTCTCTGAGTGTGTGCAATCAAAGAATGACGTTTGCCGATAAAGCTTATTGGACGAGACCCTGCATTAATCTTCACACTTGACCTAGGACTTTTGCTAGGGCTCGGAACAGTCGGTCTTGGTTCTAGTATGTCTATGTTATCATATTCAGATGAGTTGCTGAGCTGCTCTGATTGATTCCTGCTGGGTGAGTCTGAGTTTAAAAATCAGCAACAACAACAAATGTTATAACTTAACTTAACGTCTTTATACTGGTTTAGAAGACCCTGCAGAGTCTGTATACAACCAGTTACATTTACATCACCTTGCTCTAAAAGCTATGCGCCTCTAGTTTATTCTTAAATGCATTAACTGTCCCTGCCTCCACTACCTCCCCTGGCAATGCATTCCAAGCAGACACCACTCTCTGACTAAAAAAAATATTTCCTAATATCTAGCCTGGACCTCTCTTTAGTCAGCTTGTAGCTGTGCCCTCGTGTTATTGTAGGTGGCTGTATTTTAAAAAACTTGTTATAGTCTAATTTATCGATTCCTCTGATCATCTTATAAACCTGTATTAAGTCACCACGAATTCTTCTCTCTTCGAGACACTGTAGGCCGGTTTTTCTGAGTCGTTCCTCATAACTGTAATTCTGGAATCCCACTATCATCTTTGTCACTCTTTTTTGTATTCTTTATAGCATGTTTATGTTCCCTATATGATAAGGACTCCACACCTGTACACAGTACTCCAATCTAGGTCTAACTAAAGCTTTATACAGATCACTTCATTGCTCCTATGTTTAATATTTCTTTTTATCATACCTAACATTGCATTTGCCTTTTTCACTGCTACCTTAACTTGCTCACTCACCTTTCCTGTATGATCTATTATAACCCCTAGGTCCCTTTCCTTATCTATCTTTCTAATATTGTTTTCTCCCATTCTGTAATTATGTTCCATATTGGATCTACCCATGTGGATGACTGTACATTTATCTACATTAAACTCCATTTACCAGATTACAGACCATTCTCGAATTTTATCTAAATCCGACATCAATATATCCACTTCCGCTTTAGATGAGACACTACTGCATAGTTTTGTGTCATCAGCAAATTTTGCAATCATGGATCTCATATCAATGTCCAAATCATTTATATATATCAAGAACAAAATTGGTCCCAAAACCGAGCCCTGTGGCACACCACTTTTCACTTCACACCACTCAGAGTACTCCTTATTTATGCCCACCCTTTGCCTTCTTCCCGTTAACCAATTTTCAATCCATTTGGCAACTTCCCCACCTATTCCATGTGATTTTAACTTTCGAAATAATCTTTGATGAGGTACTCTATCAAAGGCCTTTGCAAAGTCTAGATAAACTGAATAAGATGACAGAGCCCCTATAGTCAAATAAAGCAGAAACAGTCTACTTGTAGTCAAGAAGAGATCAAGTTATAATGTTCAGACTGAGAACAGGTCACTGAAGACTGTAAACTCAGATACCACCTGGTCAATATATTCTAAGATGGGAAGGGTGGGGGGGGCGGCTGCAGTTAATGAGCTGACAGCAGCAAGCAACCCATGGCTGGCTACTGCAAACTACAGCTGGCCCCAGTAACTCAGAGGGATACTGCGAACTCCAACAACTCATAGAGAGCTACTGCAAACTACAGCTGGCCCCAGTAACTCAGAGGGATACTGCGAACTCCAACAACTCATAGAGAGCTACTGCAAACTACAGCTGGCCCCAGTAACTCAGAGGGCTTCTGCAAACCACAGCTGGTTCCAGTAACTCAGAGGGCTTCTGCAAACTACAGCTGGCCCCAGTAACTCAGAGGGCTTCTGCAAACCACAGCTGGTTCCAGTAACTCAGAGGGCTTCTGCAAACTACAGCTGGCCCCAGTAACTCAGAGGGCTTCTGCAAACCACAGCTGGCCCCAGTAACTCAGAGGGCTTCTGCAAACCACAGCTGGTTCCAGTAACTCAGAGGGATACTGCGAGCCCCAACAACTCATAGAGAGCTACTGCAAACTACAGCTGGTTCCAGTAACTCAGAGGGCTACTGCAAACCACAGCTGGTTCTAGTAACTCAGAGGGCTACTGCAAACCACAGCTGGTTCCAGTAACACAGAGGGCTACTGCAAACCACAGCTGGTTCCAGTAACTCAGAGGGATACTGCAAACCCCAGCTGGCCTCAGTAACTCATAGAGGGCTACTGTGAACCACAGCTGACGAAGACCCTATTTCACCTCTAAGTTGTGGCCCTGGAAACAGACTGCACTAGTGTAGTCTGGCTAAAAGCATAGGGATCACAGAGGGAAGGCAAACATGGTCCCAAAAATTGCAGTGCTGAAACCGGATGTATCAGGGCAAAAGGGGCAGATATAGGTGCACAACATCATATCTTTTCTAGGATGACCGCCAAAAAGAAAGAAAGATTCAAAGATAAGAAAAAATAATTAAAATGGTTCATAAAACTGACTTCATTGCACATGGGCACCTATATATGTGCTCAATCCCTTTAACTGACCAAAGTGTAGACAACAGAGCAAAAACTCCGTAGATTTCACTGCAGCCAGAATTTTCCTCTGACTTTGTGAACTTGTAGGCATTGTCTCAACGATTAATCGCTGTCGCCTCTATCTTTTTGGTCACGTTGTTCTCCTTCCCTGGCAAGTCCCAACCAAAAGGTGTTGTCCATCCTGGAGACGTCCTCACAATACCTGGCTAAAACAGATCGCCACCTCTGCAACACAACTGCAGGCCGCTTGGGACATGGCCATGGACATTTGACGCGACAGACCATAGTCGCCTCAGTGCACTATTGATTGATTTTGTCAAGTACCCATTTACAGCTAGGTCAACTCAAAGAAGCGGTCATACCATGAAAAACCCACATGTCCATATTAATTAACAATGAGTTTCACCAATAAAATACAGTCAAAAAGACCAGAACGTGAGGAATAGAGACAACACTTAAAGCCATGACAAGCTTTATAGAGATAACAATGTTAAGATAAGACAATGATGATGCAACAAGAACACAGATATAATGGTTTTAATTTTAAATATGATGTGTTAACATTTTATCGACATGTGACAGTGACGACACGATGATGGTGGTAACAACTGTACAGAGTATCAACATGTGACGACTCATGTTGATGGTGTTAACAGCTGTACAGAGTATCAACATGTGACGACTCATGTTGATGGTGGTAACAGCTGTACAGAGTATCAACATGTAACGACTCATGTTGATGGTGTTAACAGCTGTGCAGAGTATCAACATGTGACGACTCATGTTGATGGTGGTAACAGCTGTACAGAGTATCAACATGTGACGACTCATGTTGATGGTGGTAACAGCTGTGCAGAGTATCAACATGTGACGACTCATGTTGATGGTGTTAACAGCTGTACAGAGTATCAACATGTGACGACTCATGTTGATGGTGGTAACAGCTGTAGAGAGTATCAACATGTGACGACTCATGTTGATGGTGATAACAGCTGTACAGAGTATCAACATGTGACAGTGACTCAGTGTTAATGGGTCTCAAGAACCAGTACAAAAATGTGAGCTTAGCGCTCTGGCAAACTCACTCAAACGCCTGCTCCAGTGCTTAAAAAAAAACACAATCCGGTGGATACCAGCCCACTGCAACATTCCAGAGAACATGGAGGCAAACAGACTCGCCAGAGAGGGAGGAATGCTGCAGCAGGGTGATACAGAAATTACATACAATATGACTAAAGCAGTCATCGAGGCTATGTGCAGAGCAAAATTGAAAAAAGACCACCCTGGCCACATAGAAAACAATGCCTACCATCAACTCTCCAGGCGAGACCAGGTGATCATTCCCCGGCTGCACACAGGTCACAACAGACTGAGATGTCCTCTGTACAACAAGTTCAAGATTGGCACAACAGACACTACCTTTGTGCATGTAGCATAGCCCCCGTGATGCTAGAACATATTTTGCAGTCCTGCCGATAAAAGAAGTAGCATTTGATAACAGCCAGTGTCCTTCCACAAGAAGTTGTACGGAAGTACACAGAGCCTTGAGTCAACTGTTACCTTCGATAGTCATCGAAGTCTAGGTCTGAAGACGAACGAGGAAAAAGAAGAAGAAACATGTGACATTGACGACACATGATGATGGTAACAGCTGTTCAAATACTTCCAATGATCACTGGAGTCAAGATGCAGTAGTAGATGAGCGGCCAGCCAGTGACTCATAGCTGGCAGCTTGCACCAGCAAACCATAGCTGACCAAGACCCTTTTCCGCTTTGATGTGGCGGCCCTGGGAACAGGCTGCACTAGTCACTAGTGTAATCTGGCCAAGGGATCGGGATCGCAGTGGGAAGGCAAACCCAGTACTAAAAAAGCCAGCTGAAATCGGATGTGTTTTCGAAAGGCACAGATATCGCAGCCTCGCTGCAAACTACGACATAACATACTTTTCAGGACGAACGCCGAAAAAAAGCTGATCAACTTACTCATTGTTTGGTATTGGGATGGAAGCTTGGCAGGCAGACTCAGAGATGGTGGACGGATATTTGTACGCATTTTTGGTGCTACAGCAATTTCTGTGTTGTTCTCCAGAATCACACATGATGTCGAAGGTTCTATATTGCCTGTCGAATACAGAAATTATTGCCACTTAATGAAAATCTGGACAAAATTGGTAATGACAGCAGAACAGTTAGTCCTTGTCTCTGACAGCAAAGATTGTAATGATTCAATTTTTTCATGCTATAAAAATGGATACTTAACTCGGCTCTAAGTTAATTAGGGCATGATGAATTTTATTTAAATAATGATTATTCTGAAAGTGACATCAAAATTGAATCTGATGAACATTTGAGTGACCAAATGTGTGAATCGGATTAGAATCCAGCTAGATCTAGTCCTGTTTCATGTATGTGTCCAGTTTATGCATCTTATGCTCTGGCTTCCAGGCTGAGTTCAATGGGTTAAAGAGACCTTAAAAAGTTGGGTGTAATTTATCCCTTTACCAATCTTTGACCTAGGACTTTTACTGAACTGTGAGAAGACATGGTCCAAAGAAAGAAGCAAATGAAACAAACTGTGTGGAACTATTGAGAACGTACAATCGGCATATCATTTCATAGAGACTACCCATCTGGTGGCATAAAATGAGCATACGAAACCAACCGATACAAATAAGAAACATATATTATCTCTCTCAACTGAACCAAGACGGTGATCAGTGCATGAGCTGCAGCGGTCAGCGACCCATAGCTGACTGCTAGCATTAGGGACAGCAAACCAGGGCTGCCAAGACCCTTCTACACCTCCACGTGGTGATTCATGAAAAACAGGCTGCAGCAGAACAGACTGGCTAAGGAGAAGGTATCGAAGAGGGAAGGTTAACCCAGTACACAAAAACTGCCTACTGAAGTCAGATGTGCCGAACCAAAAGGTGCAAATATCACAGTCAAGCCTTAAACTATGACTTTGTAAACTGACAGAAAAAACAAAACATCCTTTTCAGGATGAACAGAGAATAATGAAATGATAAACGAACTTACTGATTTTCAAATATACACATATCCTTTTCATTATCCAAACTGGCAAAATCTGTCCCTTCCAGACGACTCTAACCTGATCAAGCAGAACCATTTCCACATGTCCTGCATTATTTTCCTGCAAAGAATATTTTGCAGCAGATGAGTTTAAAAGAAAAAAATTATAAAAATGAGAAGCAACAACAAACAAGAACTGTAATGAAACAACAATTTACATATAATACATTCTTTGCTCGAAACAGAGTCTACAGAGACTCATATAATAGTACCAACAGACACCACACAAAATTGTGACTAAACATATGACTATATTCTTTATTTTATCCTTCACACCTATCAGATGTCAGCTAAAATCATCATTGGCATCTCAGTCTCTGAAGACTATGCCCGTGGCGCCCTGTGAGTTTTTTTCCAGCTCTGACTCTTATGTTTCTATATTGTCTGCTATGACTGGAAAGGCCAATCTGCGAGCAATAGCCCCTGCCACTAATCGTATAACAATGCTGAGGTGGCTGACTTATCGGGGTGCTATTCCATCTCTTCAGTCATTCTCTTCTCTTTGCAACTAAAAGGCTTCCACAAGCATCGACAGCCACTATGCCCTTTCAAACTGACTGCTTCCAAACAGCTCGATCCTCAGCAATTGTTTCCGAGCTGTCAGATGGGATTACTTCATGTCCCTCTTAGGAGACGGCGTGGGCTAGTGGTTAAGTGATGCGGCTCACAAGCCGAAGGTGCTGGGTTCGATCCCCATCACAGCACGGACATTTACCCCAAGGAAGCAAACCTTTAGAAAATGCAGGAAGAAGCAGACCCTAACATAAAATTCATGCTGAAGTCGGATGCACTGGGCCGACATGTGCAAAATAAAAACCACAGTGCAACGCATATCACCTTGAGGATTAGAGAAATAAGGTAGGGCAACAACGCAAAACAAATTTTTTTAATGTCCCTCTTACATATGTCCTTGAATCAGTGTGAGACAGCTGATTCTTCTAGCTCCAATGTCCAGCTGATCATAGAAGATATGTTTTGGTAGCCTCTCATCTTCTATGTGGTAAACATGCCCCAACAACAAGTACATGCTGTGAGTGTTTGCTCGTTGTAAGGCCACATTATGTGGCACTGTCTCTTGCCACACAATCAGCTAGAATATGTCTCAAGAAAGCAATAGTCAGTTGATAGATTATATGTATCTCCATACATAGAGCTCGTCCATGGATGGTACTGGTGACTTGTCATATGTGTTTGTGAAAAATTATGTTATAAGTATGGGCAGAAAGAGAAGACAAAGACGCCTATATATCTTTTTTCAAAGTAACAATCCTGTTCATACACCATGTGGGAGCACATGAGCTGCAGTGGTCAGCGACCCATAGCTAACTGCTAGCGTCAGGGCCAGCGAACCAGAGCTGCCAAGACCCTTCTACACCTCCACGCGGTGATCCTGGATAACAGGCTGCAGCAGGGCAGACTGGCTAAGGAGAAGGTATCGAAGAGGGAATGCTTACCCGGTACTCAAAAAATGCTTGCTGAAGTTGGATCTGTTGGACCAAAAGGTGCAAATATCGCAGTCAAGCTGTAAACTACAACACAGCGCATTCCGTTCTCTGGACTACATTCTGCTACTTATGCCTGTGTCAGGGTTTGGTAGCGGGAGATTGAGAAGGAACGAAGCCAAGCCAAGCCATACACCCTGTGGCATATTGGAAATAATGGTGTTAGGCCCATATTTTCTTGACCAGCTTCACACTATGGGTGATGTGGTCAGCATCATCTCATCTGCCTTTCCTTCCACGACTTGTTCTGGTACCTCATTTTTTAGGCTGGGTCAGTCTCAGCAGCTGTTTGCGATCTAAAAAAAAATATCCCAGACCAATTTGGGATTGAACCAAGATCGCTCAGCTGGCAAACTATTGCACTGACCACTGTACTACTGCAGCTATACAAAAGTCTATAGTAATACCAATATGGGAAAATATACACCTGAGTGGTATCCAGGTCTGATAAAATAGGACCACATTAACTTTCAATCATGCCAAAAAAGGTTAAAAATAATGAGGGTTGTGAATGATGTTAGCAACCATATCATACAAAACAAGGTGCTAGAGAAACCACAAAGCAAGAGCAGTTGTGTTTGCTTTGATACAAACTTCCTGTAAAGGGGCCAGCTGTAGAAGTCACTGTATGCTTGTTTGGATGAAGTAAAGAGAGACAACAAAAGATAACAAAAGTGACTATTTACACAGAGAGACGAATCACATATAACAATAGAAGATCTGGTTATAGGGCATGAGAAAGACCAAAAGGCAGGTTGACAGATGATATAATAGAAATTCCACTGAATTTTGCAGCAAAAGTAGACAAACTGAAGAAGGAAAGGAAGTAAGCACAAACACAAATAGATCAAACAAGCAGTGCTTAAAGGCTTGTGGTCGATTTCTAAAGTTAAACTATTCCTACTTGGATGATACAATAGCAAACAAACAATTAATTTAGCTGATGAATGGTTCCAACATCTACAGTCTTACAGAAAGATAACGGCTCGAGGTCTTTCACATGCGCATACAACTTCGCATACTCGGACTCCGCTGGCAAGACCTAATCACTAACACCGCGGTCTCTCGGCGGACACAACAAGAGCATTTCATCAACCCTGTGGATCAGCGCACCTTTCTTTCTTTGATCAAGTGGCTCATCTCTTCCCGGGCGTCCTGACTCAAAAGCTTCTACACCTGGCCTTGAAAAAGACCATACATTCATGGTGTCATCCCCAGAGAAATGTAGACCTAAATGACCTAAGATCAGTACTCTGTCAACTTTGCCAGCAATCCAAACCCATAAGAGTCATAGTACAGTGGGTCCCATTCCACTGTAACATTCAAGGCAACGAGGAGGCAGACAGACTGGCGAAAGAAGGTGGAAGGTTACCACAACCAGATTCTAGTGTGACCTATGAAGTGTCTTAAAGGTTTATTGGGACAAGATCATGGACAAATGGGAAACAGAGCATACTGGCTACACAAGAAATGATGCTTATTACCAGTTGAGTAGAAGAGAGCAGGTCGTGGTCTTCAGACTTCGCACAAGTCACAACACAGACTGAGGTACCATCTATGCAATAAACTGAAGATAGGTGATACTACGAATGCACCACACCTATGGTACTAGAAAAATTACCCCTGATTCAAAATTGCCCAAAATACGAGGACCAGAAAAAGTACATACAGCCATCACCAGTGCCTATTCAACAAATTGAAGATTGGTGGTACCGACGAATGCCCGTGCGGTACCGGTAAAATGACCGCTGAACATCTGCTGCAGAACTGCCCGACATACGAGGATCAGAGAGAGCAGATGTGGCCATCACCAGTGGAACTGCAAGACAAGCTCTATGGCAGCGGCGACAGCCTCAGGATGACCGCCGCTTTTTTCGAAAAAATAATGGTTACTGACTGACTGACTGCGTACGAAGAAGAAGAAGAATGGATGATGATGACTACGGACAGGAAACTTGTGGAGATCAACTATTGCCTATCTCCGTATGCTTGCACATGAAGAATGAGATACCACATAAGACAAACACTCACCAGAATTTCCCAGTCATCTACGGACACTGGCTCTACTTGGACATGCTTGGCTCTGGCAACCGTTGACTTTATTCTTCTCAAAAGCAACTATGATGAGAACATTGTAAGTCATTCAATCTTGGCCTATTTTACATATGCAATCTATCAAACTCCTAGGGGTTGCTTTAGCTGAAAGGTAAAGGTGCTTGCCATTCTAGAAATACCAGCACAAAATGGTGGGGGTTTCAAATCCCATAAGTTTCATGCATTCCCTGGTCTCAGATGAGATGAGACCAGCTTCTAGTCATATTGAATAGATTGACGAAAAACATGGAGATCCTGTGTACATGCTGTTCACGTTAAAGAACTATTGGCAGCTGAAATTAGCGTAGGCTGTTAGCCACTGTCTTGGCAAAATTCTATCAAGGAATAAAATTTCTACCCAATGCGCAATCTACTTTTCCCCAGACCTAGTAAGTAAACATTACAAAATAAAGAACGTGCTACAGATGGTCTTTGACTACCTGGCAGTAGGCATAACCTACCTGTTTGAATACCAGGATTCCAAGTATTCCAACTCCTTAGCAATAACTAATGGGTTTTTATAATATTCTTCGTCTTCTTTAGCGTTCGTCCTGAAAAGGGCGTAGTGACGTTGTGTTGTAGTTTACAGCGAGGCTGTAATATAAATGCCTTTCAGCCTGACACATCCAGTTTCAGCTGGCTTTTTTTTGGGTACCTGTTCACTACAGTCCATATTCTCTTTGCCAAACTGCAGTCGAGTAGTCTGTTTACAGGGATGCCACCTGGAGGCAGAATGGGGTCTTGGTTAGCTGTGGTTCCCTGACTCTGATGCAAGCAGCTAGCTATAATTTAGCTGTGGTTCGTTGACTCTGACGCAAGCAGCTAGCTATAATTTAGCGGTGGTTCGCTGACTCTTACGCAAGCAGCTAGCTATAATTTAGCTGTGGTTCTCTGACTCTGACGCAAGCAGCTAGCTATAATTTAGCTGTGGTTCGCTGACTCTGACGCAAGCAGCTAGCTATAATTTAGCGGTGGTTCGCTGACTCTTACGCAAGCAGCTAGCTATAATTTAGCTGTGGTTCGCTGACTCTTACGCAAGCAGCTAGCTATAATTTAGCTGTGGTTCGCTGACTCTGACGCAAGCAGCTAGCTATAATTTAGCTGTGGTTCGCTGACTCTTACGCAAGCAGCTAGCTATAATTTAGCTGTGGTTCCCTGACTCTGACGCAAGCAGCTAGCTATAATTTAGCTGTGGTTCGCTGACTCTGACGCAAGCAGCTAGCTATAATTTAGCGGTGGTTCGCTGACTCTTACGCAAGCAGCTAGCTATAATTTAGCTGTGTTTCCCTGAATCTGATGCAAGCAGCTAGCTATAATTTAGCTGTGGTTCGCTGACTCTTACGCAAGCAGCTAGCTATAATTTAGCTGGCTGCTGTCATCTTTGTCGCCTGGTTTTGTTAATACTGATGAACTAGCTCAGAAATGTACAGACAGACCAATATTCAGTTCAGGTGTCATTTTCATAGGGAAAGTTGGCTACAATGGATCTCAACACCCTCTGTCTCTTGCCTTGATGGTACGATCTGTCAGACTTTTCCATGTCCGTCTTTTTATGTTATCCTCCCACTTATAGCGCTGTTTAGATTGCTGTTAAGTCAAAAAACAATATTCTATTTAAATAGTTGTTCCATAGGCAAAGTGTAAGAGGGACCAAAGATGCAGTAGTGAATGAGCTGACACAGCGCTAAAAAGCCAGAAAAACACTGAGCTTAATGACTTAAGAGCAGCACTCTGCAAACTGTGCCAGCAGTCCGCACCAAAAAGGGTAGTGGTACAGTGGGTCCCATCACACTGCAACATCCAAGGCAACGAGGAGGCAGATAGACTGGCAAAAGAAGGTGCAAGACTACCACAAACAGATACTAGTATGACGTACGAAGAGTCAAAACGGCTTATCAAAGCCAGATACATGACCAAATGGGAAACCGAACATACTGGTTACATCAAAAACGATGCCTATTACCAGTTGAACAGAAGAGAGCAGGTCGTTGTCTTCAGACTTCGCACTGGCCACAATAGACTGAGGTACCACCTATTCAACAAATTGAAGATAGGTGGTACCGACGAATGCCCGTGCGGTACTGGCAAAATGACCGCTGAACATCTGCTGCAGAACTGCCCGACATACGAGGATCAGAGAGAGCAGATGTGGCCATCACCAGTGGAACTGCAAGACAAGCTCTATGGCAGTGGCGACAGCCTGAGGATGACCGCCGCTTTTTTCGAAAAAATAATGGTTACTGTCTGACTGCGTACGAAGAAGAATGAGCTGACAGAGAGTTAGTGAGTCATAGCTGGATGCTTTCATTAGGGTCAGCAAACCACTACTGATCTAGGCCCTATTCCACCTCAAAGTGGTGGCCCTGGAAAAAGGATGCACTAATGTAGGCTGGCCAAGAGAATAGGGACCACGGTGGGAGGGCAAACCTTGTACCCAAAAAAAAAGCAAATTGAAATCAGCTGTGTCGGGCTAAAAGGTGCAGATTACATTCTTTAGTGACCTTTTATAACATGCTTTGAAGGCTGCTGTTATCTTTACTATTTTCTAACTTGCTATCACCTGGGCAAACATTCCATATGCTTGTGTCAAATCTATGCCTGCTTCTTGATCTCCTTAACAATCAATCAATAGTACGCTTAGGCGACCAGGACACGTCACGTCAAATGACCATGTCTGATGGCTGCATCCAGGCGGCCTGCAGTTCTGTTGGGAAGGTGGTGATCTTTTTAGCAAGGTCCTGCGAGGGCGGCCCCAAGAACGTCTCCAGGATGAGCATGGCTTCTTCCCCGTAACTTACCCCCACAGCCTGTCAGAGCATCTCGTGGGCTGAGACTTCCTGAGAAAGGCGAGCAACGTGACCGAAGAGGGAGAGACGACAACGATCACTTAATACTGAGATTCATTTGACATGTTCAGAATCACTAGGTTGGTTTTGGGGCAAGGTTTTATTCCAATTGGTAAATTGCTCTTAATCAACATATCCTAAAATAACACTAAAGGAAATTGAATCCAGAGGGATCAAGCATGATGTTGTTCCGAATGCCCACAATAAGTAGGTTACTCTTTTGTGCGCCCTGAAAAGGACGTTAAGTGATGGGTTGCAGTAGCTTTCCTCACATCCCAAGGCTGTTGATGAAGGTGGACTAGGGTCCTCCAGGCGGTCGTGCTAAGCTTGGCTTCATCTGTGTGTCACTCACTACTACAGGGATCACGTTGATCCCTCATCTAGCATGTTATTTAGCACTAGTCCTAATACAAAATTAGTTAGTTGCTCATCGCAAGCGATGATGGCGACACCAGCACTGCATGTGGATTATAGTGAGGAGGAAACTGTGCAGGTCAACAACCTCACTCTCTGGTTCCAGACTACCTTGGACCAGCAGCAAGACGATAAGTCAAGACAACTGGAGGTAACTCAGGATGCAGGCACTCTGGTCCCACCTTCCATGAGACCAGGGATCACTTTAAAACTTACGAGATTCGATTGCGCACCGTTTCTGTTCATCGCTTTGGGAGGCGAGTGCCTGACCTCTCGACCACCATATAATATTTAATATAATATAATTTAAAGTCAAGTAGATGGGTCAGAAATATCACACTTACTGGTGTCTCCTCTTTCAAGCCCAGTTTATCGGCATACAACTGATTCAGCTCAACTGTGTCACCTGAAGACAGCTCTACTACTCTTCCCTGCACGCTGAAATAGGCTTTCAAGCCTCTGGCCAGATCAGTTTCATAAACAATAACCTTGACAGAAAGAATGTAGAACAAAAGAACCCAATAGCAAGCAGCTTTCTAGAAAATAATCATCTGAAACCAATATTTGTTTAAAAATTTAGAAAATAAGAGTTTGTCAATGTTAGATAAAGATGACCTTGTCATATGAAAGTGGGTCATGGACATTGTAGTCCTCTGTGAAATTCTAAAGAAACTGATGATAGCTAATGCTTAATTACTTACTTTCTGTGTCCAAGCACCACGTTATACAGTATGCATCCAGTATTCAGTGACATGGATTGCCTTGTCTTTTACCTCCAGCATGTTACACCTATTGCATGTTTCCTGGAGGATGGGGCTGGTCATCAGGTGATCTGGGCCCTGTGTTGCGCCACAATCACATGTGGCATCATCTGTGTATCCCCATCGTTTCATATGATATTCCTCTTGCACCATGATACAACAGTTCGGAGTCTGTTCAGTGACTTCCATGTTGTGTATGGTAGATGATGTGGGGGGGGGGTCCTCCCGAAGCGAAGTTCCATCTCTGGGGCCTGCATCAATTCATGCCATCTCTTGATACAGTGACTTTCAGCTTTCAGGGTTTTTTTGACTAAATGCTATAGGCAAATGCTATAACAGCTTATGTTACATCCTATATAAGAATAACCGCTACACATCTTCAAGTCATTTGACAAATTAAGCATAAAGAATAATACTTCCGAGGTGGTGGTCTTCTTGGCCGCGGTTTATTATTATGATTATATACCTATAGTCTATTCTATAGTGGCTATAATAGTATATTTTATTTTTGCCTGACCCTGACTAACAAAGTATAGTGTACTGTATTATCAAATTATGTATAGTATAGTTAAGTATAGTAACAACTAACCCTACTAACATGATTGTCTTATCAGTGAGATGAGTATAGTACTAGTTGAGTATAATAAAATTAATATACTATGATGTGATTGTGCCTGACCAGACGTTAGTCTTCATCCCCTAAATCAGATTTGTAAACACTGTTTATATCAGTCAAAATAGTTAATAAATAATAATAATATTTTAATACTATTTAGATTATTTATTAGTTTAGTGTATAGATGTATTGTAGACGAGTCGAAATTAAATTACTTAAATTAGACTTTTGTACTTCTTACCCCATCGCTATCGGAGCTGGCCCTCTGTGTACGCTTGTGGATGCCTTGGTACGAATCCACAAGAATAAGCATACATGATTTATTATGTCCATATTTCAGTATGGTAGTAATTGTGTCCATATTTCCAGGAACCGAGTGAAAGCTTAAAGGTGACAGCTTGAGAGACAAGCGATCACAAGTTAACTTCTCTCACTGTTGTCCGGACATTCCCGTTCTCTTCTGTGAAAGGAAACACATAAAAACTTACGAGCAGGGTTGCCAGATCAAATCTTTGAGAAAATCCAAACACGGAAAAAAAATATGGCCAGAGTTTCTCCTATCTAGGTCATATAATAACGGAAGAAGGCAGATGTGAACAAGAAATCAGAAAGATTACAATAATAACGCATGGCCAAAATAGTATTCAGCAACATGCGACACACACTGACATCCAAACAGATAAACTTAATAGAAAATGAGAATTGGCAGGTGTTATGAATACTCGTCACTACTTTATGGCGAAGAAACATAGACACTGAATAGCAAGTTGGAAAAGAGTATCGAAGCCTTCGAAATGTGGGTAAATATAAGTTTTGGTCGCATTTCTTGGAAAGAGAAGAAAACAAATGTCATGAAGAAATATTGAAAACGGATTGAGAAAAGAATTAACGACCGAAATCAAGGTTAGACAGTTACGTTATTTTGATCATATAACAAGACATATCTCCTCATTGAAGACCATACTACAGTGCATGGTGGAAGGCAGTCGTTCTAGAGGTAGACAACATTTTAAGGAGATGGACTAGAAAAAGCCTATCAGATTCCATAATTACGGCAAGAGATAGAGTACACCGGATATCCATTGTATGCGACATTCAATGCGGAGATGGTACTTGAACTGTTCAGTTCAGTTTCAGTTCATCCCGTAACCCATCAGGTCGTTGGGGCACACATGAAGACACTCCCAAAATCCCACGCCATCCCTCTCTGTCTGTCGCCGCCTGACGTATCTCACCGGGACGAAGGCCTGACCACTCAATGATGTTGTCCACCCATCTCTTCCTTGGACGTCCTCTCCCTCTCTGTCCCGGTACGGAACCAAAGAGTATCGAGTTGGTAATTCCGTTGGACCTCGCGACGTGCCTGCACCAGGCCATCGTTGTCTTTTGATAGCTGTGAACATATCTTCAAAAGGACCAATAGCGTCTTCAACTTTCTGACAGATTTCTACGTTCGTGACACGATCTTTATATGTAACATTTAGGAGTTTTCTATAGCACCTCATTTCCATTGCATTTATCCTGCCCTGGATATCTGCTGTAATGGTCCAGGTCTCGCAGGCATACAGAAATATTGATAGCACCAAAGAGCGCATTAGTCTAACTTTTATGCCGTGGACGAGTCGCTTGTCTTGCCATTTAGGTTTCAGCTGAGTCAGCGCCGCTGTTGTTAGTGCTATTCTTGCAATTACCTCTGACTTCGATCCCTCTTCACTGATCAATGATCCCAGATATTTGAAACGTTTTACCACCTCAAGTTCCTGCCCATTTGCCTCTATTACAGATTGAAACCCTGCTACGTTATTGGTCATGAGCTTTGTTTTATCTGCATTTATTTCCATACCAAAACTCAGAGCCGTTCTTTCCAATCTACCAATCAACTCCCTTTATGTGCCTGCCAATACATCAATATCATCAGCATATCGAAAGTTTGTGATAAGCCTGTCACCTATTTTAACCGTGCCAACATGTCCTTTTAAGGTCGTCTCCATTATTCTCTCCAAGAATATATTGAAGAGTGGTGGGGAGAGTATACATCCCTGTCTCACACCCACCGTCGTACGGAACCAATCGCCTAGCGTTCCCTCTACTGAGACTGCGCTTGTCGCCTACTCATAAAGGTTTGCAATTACCCTCATAATATCACTGTTGAACTTAAAATGCTTCATTGTTGACCATAGCGCCGCATGCCACACTCTGCCAAACGCCTTTCTAAAGTCAATGAAGGCATGGTAGAGGGGTTGATGATACTCTGAGTACTTCTCATTCAGTAGCCGAAGATTAAATATCTGCTCGATGGTACTCCTTCCCGCTCGAAAGCCCGCTTGTTCTTCGGCAATGATATTCTCTGCCTGTGGTTTCAGTCTGTTAAATATTATTCTCAAGAGAACTTTACTTGGATGACTTATCAGACTGATTGTTCGATAGTTCTGACACATATTTAAGTTTTCTGATTTAAGCAGTGGTATAATGACTAATTGTCCAGCTGGTGGGCCACTCTCCGGTCTGCCAAATTCTATTGCAGATGTATGTCAGGGAATTAATTGTTGCCTTACCTCCAACTTGTAGGAGCCATGCTGGAATATTATCCACACCTACAGCCTTCCCTCTCTTCAACATTTTCACGGCTTAATATACTTCTTGAACTGTACAGATGAAATTAACTAAGAAAAATTCCTCACATGCGAAATTCAAATAACCTAGATCAGATTTTTAAACTTACAAATAAAGCCACACACACACAAATCAAATCGAAGTCAGCACTGTTATTCTCAATAAAACTGCATCAAATCATTTTTGTGTATATAATTTGTCAGAAGTCAAGGCTTTTAACTATTATGGCGACGAAGAATAGAAATTCTTGGAGTATTTATTTATTTCTACTCTCATTAAATCATCAAAATGTAGCTCTATTATGTTTCTTACTGTTAATTTATCATTTTTGTGCTACAGGGAATATTCCGCGAACAGCATAATTACTGTATACTAATATAACTAGATAACAATACGTAACGATCTCTTTTAATGTCTTTACGTTTCAGAATGTAATTCCAGCACGTTCACTGTTTGAATGGATGTTGAGGATCTTCCTTACATTTGGTCTTTGATCTCCAATTAACAACGTTAATTGTTCAGGGTTTCTTCTTCTTGGGATTCCGGAATTACAGTTATGAGGAAAGATTTTTTTTAAACAGGCTTACTGTGTCTAGAAGAGAGAATAATTCGGGGTGACTAAATACAGGTTTATAAGATGATCAGATGAATGGATAAATTAGTTGTTTTTTTAATACAGCCACCAACAAGAACAAGAAGGCATAGCTACAAGTTGACTAAGGAGAGGTCCAGATTAGATATTAGGACGTATTTTTTTAGCCAGAAAGTTGTGAATGCTTGGAATGCATTGCCAAGGGAAATGGTGGAGGCTGGGACGGTTACTGCATTTAAGAATAGATTGGATGGGTACAGCTTCTAGAGCAAGGTGATGTAAATGGAACTGGTTGTATACATACTCTACAGAGTCTTCTAAACCAGCATAAAGTTAAGTTAAATTAAGTATTCATTCTTCGTCGCTTGTTCTCAAACTCCTGCTGCCAAGCCCTACAAAGGTCTTTGCAAGAAATAGCATGTTGTCCGGAGAACTGAATGGGTTGTGTCGTAGTTTACATCTTGACTGTGATATTTGTACCTTTCCGTCCGGCACATCCGACTTCAGCTGGGTATTTTTGGGAGGTACCGGGTCAGCCTTTCCACTTCGATCCCTTCTCCTTAGCCAGTTTGCTTTGTTGCAGCCTGTTAGCCAGAAATATTACCTGGAAGTGTAGAGGGGCCTTGGCAGCTCTGGGTCTATGGCCCTGACGTTAGTAGTCAGATATGGGTCCCCTAACGCTGCAGCTCATGCACTGATCAACATCTTGACCCTGAAATGGCATCATCTTCTTCTTCTTCTGCATACGTGCTCAATCTCCCTGAACAGGGATTTGCAAGTAGCAGAATGTAGTCAGAAGAACAGAACGCGTTGTTTTGCTAGGAAATGACGTTTAAGTTCACTATAAGATTTTTCAAGCATTGATAATCATAGTACATTTACTTTTTTTACTTTATTTGTTATATGATAACCTGTCATAGAACCTTCTTGGAATCAGTTTAGAATTGAACACTAAAACCAACTTGAAGAATTATTTTTATGTGCTCACTAACGTCGTTGTCTATTCTGAGGATTTTCTGGTGCAATAATAGTTTATGTTAGTCATCATCATCATGTAGCATGTCCTTTGTAGAACGTCACTCTCATCACAGCCAGCCGATATGAATCTCGGTCTGCAGTCAATCTTCCCACCTGCTCCATGTCCATGTTTAGAGTATCCTTGATATCTTGTATCCACCTTCGCCTTGGTCGACCTTTGCGTCGCATTCAAGGTACCATACCCTCCATGGCCGTTCTTTCCAGTCCGTCATGACGTTTGATTAGGCCGAAAAAAATTCCGAAACATAACATTGTTTATGAGCCAGTTTTCTTCAACATTCAGGTCTTCTATGATGGTTTTATTTGTCACTTTCTTAATCCAAGGAATTATTTTGATTTTTCTGTTCTTCTTCTTCTTCTTCTTCTTCTTCTTCTTCTGCGTTCCTTCTCAATCTCCTGCTACCAATCCCTGAACAGAAGTCCAACACACCGTCCTTTTTAGGACTTAAGCCGAAGAAGAAGATGATGGCAATGCAGGGAAGTTCATGAAGGAGTCTGATTTGCAGCTCCGGTATAACGGATCAAAACGCAAACTGGCACAACGTCTCGCTTCAGAACATGTCAAGGTTGAATATAAGGAATTTGAAGCAGATGATAACTATATTAAGATTTCGTTATCTCAATAGCTTATATTCAGTTCAGTTCATCCCGTAACATATCAGGTCGCTATGTCACACTTGAAGACAATCCCACGCCATCTTTCTCTTCCGCTGCCGCCAGTCGTGCCTCACCGGGACGAAGGTTTGACCACTCAGTGATGTTGTCTGCCCAACTCTTCCTTGGACGACCCTGCCCTTTCTTTCCTGGTACGGAATCATGCAGTATCGAATTTATAATTCCGCTGGACCTCGTGACGTGCCCATACCAAGTCATCTTTCGACTTTTGATAGCTGTGAACAGATCATCAAATGACTCAATTGCGTTTTCCAGTCTTCGTTGTATTTCTACGTTCGTGACACGATCCTTATAAGTAACATTTAAGAGCCTTTAAAAGCACTGCATTTCATTTGCATGTTTTTTGCACTGGATATCCGCAGTAATGGTCCAAGTCTCACGGCATACACAAATATTGAGAGCACCAATGGCCGCATTAGTCTAACCTTTCTGCTGAGAGCGAGCCGCTTATCTTGCCATATGCGTTTCAAACGTGCAAGCGTCACTGTTGTCTGTTCTATTCTGGCAATTATCTCAGGCTGCGAGCCCTCGTCACTGATCAGTGATCCCAGATACTTGAACCGATGTACAACTTCCTGACCATTTGCTTTTATCACACGTGTAAACCTTTCCGTGTTATTAGTCATCAGCTTTGTTAACTCTGCATTTATCCCCATGCCATAGCTCTGCGCCGCTCTGTCCAATCTACAAATCAGCTCCTGGAGTTCCATTTCCGTTCCTGCTAGACCATCTATATCATCTGGAAATCGTAGGTTTGTAATCGTCTTGTCACCTATTCTGACCGCATGAACATGTCCTCCCAGTGCCGCCTCCATTATTTTTTTAAAGAATACATCGAAGAGTGTTGGAGAGATTATACAACCCTGTCCCACCCCAATAGATATGCGGAACCATTCACCTAGTATTCCGTCTACAGAAACTGCACTTGACGCCTTCTCATAAAGGTTCTCAATTACCTTCATAATATAACTATTGATCTTGTAATGCTTCATTGTTGTCCATAGCGCCGCATGCCATACTCTATCGATGAAATCGATGAAGACATGATATATGTGTTGTTGATTAAGTATTTCTCATTCAATATCCGCAGATTAAATATCTGTTCAGTGGTGCTTCTTCCCGCTCGAAAACCTGCTTGCTCTTCGGCAATGATCCTCTCTGCCTGGGGTTTTAATCTGTTGAGGATTATTCCTAAGAGAACTTTCCATGGATGACTAATGAAGTTAATTGCTCTATAGTTCTGACACATCTTTAGGTTCCCTGATTTAGGCAGCGGTAAAAAGCACTGATTTCCTCAGTCTCATTTCGACCACTCTCCTGTCCGCCAAATTCTGTTACAGATATATGTCAGAGCCTCAAGTATTTCTTCAATGGATTGCTCTCTCTCTCTTTATCCCGATCTCTCTCCTCTCTCTCTCTCTCTCTCTCTCTCTCTGTCGTGTTCCTAGTATCTGTAACTTCATCATCGGCTTTCTGTAATTATTGGTTCCAATATGGCTTATAGTTCTTCCTTGCCCCTCTTGGGATGGTCTCGGTGGCTGCTGGCGGTATTGCTTTGCTTAGGCTTTCCACCATAAGTTTCATATTGTTTTTTCGTGTGTTGATAGTTTCACACAGTCCATCTGTCCGCATTGCAAATCTGTCCCAGTCGACTCGTCTGTAGCTCCAACGTGGCAGAGGTTTTATTTCCTGGAGACCAACTTCCATATCAATATCTAGCCTAATTGGCCAGTGACCGCTACCTGCCAATTGGTCGAGCACTTGGCGATCTATTTTGTGATGGATATCCCCCGTGGAGAAGGCCAAGTATGGGGTGGAGGTGGTATGCCATCTTCTGGAATAGAAGCTAGTGCTGTCGTCCGGTCTATAGATATGGATTTGTGTCTATCTCCCAGTCTTCCACTTCGTCCCCTCTGCTGTCTGTGTCTGAATATCCCCATATCCCCGAGTGACTGTTGAAGTCTCTAACCACTAGGCAGCTGGGGTCCTTGATTTCCATACTCGAGAGCGACAGGTCTTTGTTGGGTGGGCCATACAGGTTGGAAAACCGGATATTCGCTTCTTATGTCATTATGTCGACTCCTACAATTTTTGCTTGTCCGATGTGATTTACAGATACTGCGCTACTGGGTATGGAGTTTCGTGTCAGTATCAGAACCCCTCCTTTGTGACCTTCTCTATCATGACGGAAGGTCTCGTATCCTCTGATTGAAAATCTGTGGTTTCTATTGGGGTGTGTCTCTTGGATACATGCCACGTCTATCTTGCCTTTGTACAGGCGATTTGTTAGGGAAACCTTTTTGTTAAGGACTCCCTCCCCATTCCACTGTAGTATTTTAAGGGTATTGGTTTTCGGTCAAAAGCTCTTGCCCCATCTTCTTGTGACTTGACTCCACATCACATGGGTGGGTGACCACCAGTAGCATCAGGTGGGCCCCTAAGAGGCGTGGTGGGACTCCACAGGATGAGGACCATACTTTCTTCTTTTAAATTGTGACGTCATCATACAGCGATTTACGTTGCGCTGTTTCGTTAGGTCTGTGGCCTAGTGCATCCGATTTCAACAGGCGTTTCTTTAGGGTAGCCCTCCTTAGCCTTTGGCTGTCCCCAGCTTATCTGCAAGGCATCAGTTGTTTGAGGTCAGAGTTGTCTCTCTTAGGAAAGTTGACTTGCAGGACAATCGAGTCTTCCCCACCTGGGTTTCTTTCAGGTTTTCCATCCTTTAGGTGTGCTATCAACCAGTACTGTAACGATCCTCCTGTCAGGTTTTCCATCCTTTAGGTGTGCTATCATGCTCCTCCTGTCAGGTGTCCCATCCTTTAGGTGTGCTATCATGCTCCTCCTGTCAAGTGTCCCATCCTTTAGGCGTGCTATCAGCCAGTACTGTCAAGCTCCTACTTCCAGGATTTGCTCCCTGGTTTTTCCAACGTGTTTGCTCACATAGTTTAGCCAGTAAGTCAAAGCTGTTTCCCGGGAAGTAGCGCTTGGAGTCATACGTGAGTTAAGCTGTAGTTGGGGGACCAAATATGGTCCAGGCCATCTTATGCTGATAGGAAGTGACTGACTCTTACCGTGAGGTACTATCCCTTACACACTTCTGCCCTAATCCCCTGGAAAGGGCACAAAGAAGAACTACAAAAATGATCGCAGGGTTTCAGAATGATAGATATGAGGAAAGACTAAACACACTGGTCTTCAGTGTCATGAACAAAGAAGAATTCGAGGTAACTTAATACAAGTGTATAAAATAATATATGGAAAGGATAAGTTAGACTACCAAGTTTTTTTCAAAGTTCAACCGATTACAAGAACAAGAGGGCACAGCTACAAATTGTTTAAAGACAGGTCTAGATTAGATATTAGGAAATATTTGTTAGTCCAAAAGTGTTGAATTCTTGGAATCCATTGCGGCAGGATGTAGTGAAAGCACAGTCAATTAATGCATTCAAAAATAGAGTGGATGCTCACAATATTTTCGATATCGGTGGAAGGAAATAAACAGACTCTGTAGAGCCTTCTAAACCAGTATAATGAAGTTTAAGTTAAGTTCAAGTCGGAGCGGCTGTCCCAAATTTTTTTCTCAGCTCCGCACCCTCTGGCCACGTCTAGTGTCTCATTTTCCTAGAGTAGGCGTTCCTGTAGAATGTGTTCAGTATTTTGGCCTCCTGTTCCACATGGAAATTCATCGGTGTGTGAGATCTTTAGTCGGTATAAATGTTCCAGAAGTCTGCAATGTCCAGTTCTCATGCGAAAAAAGTTAGTTTATTGGTTTCTTTTGAGTTTGTGAATTGGATCTGGTCTTCCGCTTATGTTCATGTCTATTCTCCATTGGTGTATGTACTGAATTCTGATGATATTCCTGTGTACATCTTCTCGGTTCGAATCTGCCTTGCTTGCCAGGTGCCATACCCTCCAGTATCGTGTTTTTTTTCTACACTATACCATTTTGGCGTTTGATGTGGCCAAAGTATTTTAGTTTCCTAGACGTAACATTGTTTAGTGGCCAATTTTGTTCTATATCCAGCCATGGCCAACTGTAATAAACTACAGATGGTCATGATCCAGCTCCTTCAGGATTTCTGTGTTTTACTGTCTCGCGATACATGCTATTTTTAGCACTCGAAGGATGTCATCTTCTTCCTTAGTGGTTGTCTATGTCTAGCTTTGATAAGTTGCTACTTGGAATATGCTAGTCCTCATGATCTTTATTTTTGTCATTTTGTTAGTGTTCTGTCGAAGTTTTTCATTTTCGTTAACCTCTACAATGTCATGGCCATTCTTTTTCTTACTTCTCCGTTGCAACCTGGCATGTCGGATCGAAATGTCTTTTTTTTTCGTGACGAACGCCGAAGAATTACACCTTATCGTGGGAATTCATGATTAGATCTAAAAAAAAAAGTAACACAATTTTTTAATTTTAATTTAACAGAATAGGCAATATTACGATTACTCTTCTACTGCTAGAATATAAGTAAGGCAGCAGACATTGCTGTCTGGGATGAAGGTGTTAGTGATTTCATTGTACGAGGTTTTATATATGAGTTGGGGTGGGGCCAAGATACAAGAGTGCACGAGATGACAGCAGCCAGCCACTCATAGCTTACTGCATGCGCCAGGGTCAGGGGACGATAGATGACGGGTCAGCCAAGACCATATTGCGCCTCCATGAGGTGGACTTGGAAACAGGCTGCACTAGTCAATAGTGTAGTCTGGCCATGGAATACAGATCACAGTGGGAAGGCAAACCCGGTACTAAAAAACAAAGGCAGTTGAAATCAGATGTGTCTAGCCAAAAAATGCAGATATCGCAGCACCGCTGTAATCTACGACACAACGTTACAACGGTTTTTCTTTAGGATGAACGCCGATAAGAAGTAGTAGTAGTAGTAGTAGTAGTAGTAGTAGTAGTAGTAGTAGTAGTAGTAGTAGTAGTAGTAGTAGTAGTAGTAGTAGAAGAAGAAGAAGAAGAAGAAGAAGAAGAAGAAGAAGAAGAAGATGAATATGAGTTGAGGCGGCCAGTTCCCTTTCTCGTTGTCTGTTCTTCTCTGACAGTAAGGACAGTACTCCTTTAAAATTGGGTCGTCTTGAGAATGTCGATATCATGAGTCGAACCCTGTAACTTTGTCACTAGAAGCAAGAGGTCTACCACATTGCTGCTCAGGCGATCTAAGTGAAACACATTTTATTAACTGTTTTTAGTATGCTTTATTATTGTATTGGTGACTACTTTAATCATTTTACATAAATGTTCCTCTGCTTCCCCACGTTTCATGACAACAGAGCCAGTTCATGTGATGTTCATTTACGTCTTACTTAGAACATTCACAGCCAATGTAATGTGACGACAACTGGCACATGTAATGTGATAACAACTGGTACAAGTAATGTGATGACAATTGGTACAGAGGTAATATGATGGCGACAACTGGCACATGTAATGTGATTACAACTGGTACTGGTAATGTGATGGCTACTGGTCCCGGTAATGTGATGCTACTGATACTGGTAATGTGATTTACCACAATGGGCACATACAATGTGATCACGAGAACTGGTACAGGTAATGTGATGACGAGAACTGGTACAGGTAATGGGATGAAGACAACTGGTACAGGTAATGTGATGAAGACAACTGGTACAGGTAATGTGATGAAGACAACTGGTACAGGTAATGTTACGACTACTGACACAGATAATGCTATGATAACTGGCACATATAATGTGATGGTGACAACTGGCACATGTAATGTGATAGATACTGGCACAGGTAATGTGATGACGACAACTGGCACAGGTAATGTAATGGTAACAACTGACACAGGTAATGTGATGACGACAACTGACACAGGTAATGTGATGACGACAACTGACACAGGTAATGTGATGACGACAACTGGCATAGGTAATGTGATGACGACAACTGACACAGGTAATGTGATGACGACAACTGACACAGGTAATGTGATGACGACAACTGACACAGGTAATGTGATGACGACAACTGACACAGGTAATGTGATGACGACAACTGGCACAGGTAATGTGATGATGACAACTGACACAGGTAATGTGGTGGATATTGACCACAGGTAATGATATGACGAGAACTGGCACAGGTAATATGATTGGCCCCAACTGGCACATGCATTGCAATATTTCTTCAAGTTGCATCACAACCAACACAGACAATACAATCCTTCACTACTTGCTGTTGTCGTTCTTGCCAGTTTTCTTAGCGTTTGGTTGGCAGAACGGTTAAAGCATTTGTAATTCCATGGATAGAAAATGGGTTTTTAAAAAAGCTTGGTTCTAACAGGCTCCAGTTTACCCAATTGTAAATTGATATTTTTCTTTGGAATTTGTCCTGAAAAGGACGTTGACTATACGTTGTGTAGTAGTTTACAGCTAGGCTTCAATGCCTGCACCTTTCAGGACGACACATCCTTTTTCAGCACGTCCTTTTTGGAACCAAGGTGCAATCCCTAGCCTCCTAGCCATATTACCGAAGTTCAGCTTGTTTTCGGGGCCACCATCTAGAGACGGAATAAGGTCTATCACTTTTTCCTTCATCCATTCTATCACTCTTTCTTTCATCCATTATATCACTATTTCCCTCATCCAGTCTATCAGTCCTCCCATTCAGTGAATTATTGTTTCCTTCGTTCAGTCTATCAGCCACCTTCTTCGTCTCCTATCAGACATATCCTCGGACTTTCCGTTCAAAGTTTTATGTTGCGTGAGACATACTGACAAAGATCCCATTATTCTGTTAGTTTGTTATAACATTGTTACAATATATCCACACACGAGCTGTTAGCGGGAAAATGGAATAGGTCCCATTGTTTCCTTCCCAACATGTCGTAAGACGCAAATAAAGAGAGTTGTGTTTGGGGACAGCAACCTCATCCTGGAGATCCATTAATCATGGTTATGAAATCTTGCTCAGATGACTGGAGTTATGTTTTCCTAATTAATGAGAACTGTCAGGTGTGTATACTTGTCACTACTTTATGGTGCAGAAACATGGACACTGAATAGCAAGTTGGAAAAGAGTGTTAAAGCTTTCTAAACGTAGACATATAGAAGATTGAGTCGCATTTCTTGGAAAGAGAATAAAACAAATTTCGAGGTATTGAAAGAGAATTAATGACCGAAATCAGGGTTAGACAGTTACGTTATTTTGGTCATATAACAAGACAATACCTCCTTGTTGAAGACCGTACTAGAGGGTAGTGTAGTAGACAGTCGTTCAAGGGGCAGACAACGCTTTAAGTGGGTGGATAACATCAGGAGATGGACTGGAAAAGACATGTCAGATTGCATTATTACGGCAAGAGATAGACTACACTAGAGACCAATTGCAGCCGACCTTCGATGCGGAGATGACACTTGAACTGAACTGAAAAGATGGTAAAGATTAGCCAGATACAGTGGTCAGCCTATGCTTCAACAAATGGCTGGAATTAGCTATTCCTACAAGATGGATTAGGACACATGAAATGCAGTGTTGGACCTATGCTACACCAAATTACTTGAATCACGTTTTCCTGAACGCTGGTTTGACTTCAACAAATGGCTGGAATGAGCTTTTCCTACAAGCTGGATTAGGACACATGAAATGCAGTGTTGGACCTATGCTACACCAAATTACTTGAATCACGTTTTCCTGAACGCTGGTTTGACTTCAACAAATGGCTGGAATGAGCTTTTCCTACAAGCTGGATTAGGACACATGAAATGCAGTGTTGGACCTATGCTTCACCAAATTACTGGAATCACGTTTTCCTGAACGCTGGTTTGACTTCAACAAATGGAGCGATACATCATGAATGATAAATGAATTAATCAAAGTAAAATTAATGAAAATATTATTGCAATCAAGAAAACTGTAGCTCAACATGTACACTCATCTCAAAGTGAAAATAATCAACAAATATTAATTACGATACAGCATAATTCTTTTTCCAATACAGAAATCAATATATTGTTACACGTGCAAGAAATAATCACCCAATGACAGTTAATATTAGCCATGACTAAATTTCTTTAACCAAGCATATTAATATGCCTCTTCCATACAGAGATAGTATATTTTTTAACTACACACTTTAAACTGGAAATAGGGCGAAAATAGTTATTTTACTCGCATTGGAAAATGTACGTCATATTGAGCAGCGAAGCGTTAAGATAGGATCGGCTGAACTATCCCAAACGTTTTGTGAAGAATTAGAGGAGACAAACTTTTGCATAAAACAGATGTGAAATAAATTAGAAATTGAAATTGTATTGGCCATTTTTATTTAAATGTAGTGATATGTTAGCAAATGCGTGAAGCAGCAAATCTAATTGCGTTCAGCCTAACACAACGTAGGATCTGGCCAATTGGCAGCAAGAAGACGGTCTTTAGCGTGTTATTTTTTCTCACAGCCCAATAGCCACAAATTAGGTCGACCTTCCCTGATTAGATTTCTTTGTTTTAGAACAGGTGAACGATTATGTTCCTTAATGT
>JAVGWX010000021.1:30794170-30856670 GCA_036924085.1 Ariolimax columbianus | reverse complement strand
GTATGTATGTATGTATGTATGTATGTATGTATGTATGAATGTATGTATGTATGTATGCATGTATGTATGTATGTATGTATACAAGCGTGCGTGCGTGCGTGCGTGCGTGCGTGTGTGTGTGTGTGTGTGTATGTATGTATGTATGTTTGTGTGTCTGTCTGTATGCATGCATGCACGCGTGCGTGCGTGTGACTCGAGGAGTGTTGGATTGAAAAGAATAGGACCACAGTAACCTTTCAATCACGTCGTTGCAAACTACTATTCCGGGATGTGCACTTGGCTAGCAACCTCTTAATGTAAAGTAATACTGCTGAATCTGGCACTACAAACGCTCAGATGCAGACTTCGTGTAAAAGGGAACGCTGCAGTAGCGACCTCATGCTTCTCTGAATCAAAAACACACGAATCATCAATCATAGGTGTAGGAATTGTTTGTGTGTAAGTATTGTGTGTGTGTATTGTGTGTATTGTGTGTAAGTATTGTGTGTATGTATTGTGTGTAAGTATTGTGTGTATGTATTGTGTGTATTGTGTGTATTGTGTGTATGTATTGTGTGTATGTATTGTGTGTATTGTGTGTATTGTGTGTATGTATTGTGTGTATGTATTGTGTGTATTGTGTGTATTGTGTGTATGTATTGTGTGTATGTATTGTGTGTATGTATTGTATGTATTGTGTGTATGTATTGTGTGTAGTGTCTGTATGTATTGTGTGTATGTATTGTGTGTATTGTGTGTATGTATTGTGTGTATTGTGTGTATGTATTGTGTGTATTGTGTGTATGTATTGTGTGTATTGTGTGTATGTATTGTGTGTAAGTATTGTGTGTATTGTGTGTATGTATTGTGTGTATTGTGTGTATGTATTGTGTGTAAGTATTGTGTGTATGTATTGTGTGTATTGTGTGTATGTATTGTATGTATTGTGTGTATGTATTGCGTGTATTGTGTGTATGTATTGTATGTAATGTGTGTATTGTGTGTATGTGTTGTGTGTATGTATTGTGTGTATGTATTGTGTGTAAGTATTGTGTGTAAGTATTGTGTGTATGTATTGTGTGTATTGTGTGTATGTATTGTGTGTAAGTATTGTGTGTAAGTATTGTGTCTATGTATTGTGTGTATGTATTGTGTGTATGTATTGTGTGTAAGTATTGTGTGTATGTATTGTGTGTATGTATTGTGTGTATGTATTGTGTGTATTGTGTGTATGTATTGTGTGTATTGTGTGTATGTATTGTGTGTATTGTGTGTATGTATTGTGTGTATTGTGTGTAAGTATTGTGTGTAAGTAGTGTGTGTAAGTATTGTGTGTAAGTATTGTGTGTATGTATTGTGTGTATTGTGTGTAAGTATTGTGTGTAATTATTGTGTGTATGTATTGTGTGTATTGTGTGTATGTATTGTGTGTATTGTGTGTATGTATTGTGTGTATGTATTGTGTGTATTGTGTGTATGTATTGTGTGTATTGGGTGTATGTATTGTGTGTATTGTTTGTATTGTGTGTATGTATTGTGTGTATTGTGTGTATGTATTGTGTGTATTGTGTGTATGTATTGTGTGTACGTATTGTGTGTATTGTGTGTATGTATTGTGTGTATGTATTGTGTGTATTGTGTGTAAGTATTGTGTGTAAGTATTGTGTGTAAGTATTGTGTGTAAGTATTGTGTGTATGTACTGTGTGTATTGTGTGTATATATAGTGTGTAAGTATTGTCTGTATGTATTGTGTGTATGTATTGTGTGAATGTATTGTGTGTAAGTATTGTATGTATGTATTGTGTTTACGTATTGTGTGTATTGTGTGTATTGTGTGTAAGTATTGTGTGTAAGTATTGTGTGTATGTATTGTGTGTATGTATTGTGTGTAAGTATTGTGTGTAAGTATTGTGTGTATGTATTGTGTGTATTGTGTGTATGTATTGTGTGTATTGTGTGTATATATAGTGTGTATTGTGTGTATGTATTGTGTGTATTGTGTGTATGTATTGTGTGTATGTATTGTATGTAAGTATTGTGTGTATGTATTGTGTGTATTGTGTGTATTGTGTGTATGTATTGTGTGTATTGTGTGTATGTATTGTGTGTATTGTGTGTATGTATTGTGTGTATGTATTGTGTGTATTGTGTATATGTATTGTGTGTAAGTATTGTGTGTAAGTATTGTGTGTATGTATTGTGTGTATGTATTGTGTGTATTGTGTGTATGTATTGTGTGTATGTATTGTGTGTATTGTGGGTATGTATTGTGTGTATTGTGTGTATGTATTGTGTGTAAGTATTGTGTGTATTGTGTGTAAGTATTGTATGTATTGTGTGTATGTATTGTGTGTAAGTATTGTGTGTATGTATTGTGTGTATGTATTGTGTGTATGTATTGTGTGTTTTGTGTGTAAGTATTGTATGTATTGTGTGTATTGTGTGTAAGTATTGTATGTATTGTGTGTAAGTATTGTGTGTATGTATTGTGTGTAAGTATTGTGTGTATTGTGTGTATGTATTGTGTGTATTGTGTGTAAGTATTGTATGTATTGTGTATATGTATTGTGTGTATGTATTGTGTGTATTGTGTGTATGTATTGTGTGTATTGTGTGTATGTATTGTGTGTATTGTGTGTATGTATTGTGTGTATTGTGTGTATGTATTGTGTGTATTGTGTGTATTGTGTGTATGTATTGTGTGTATTGTGTGTATGTATTGTGTGTATTGTGTGCATGTATTGTGTGTACGTATTGTGTGTATTGTGTGTATTGTGTGTATGTATTGTGTGTATGTATTGTGTGTATTGTGTGTAAGTATTGTGTGTAAGTATTGTGTGTAAGTATTGTGTGTATGTATTGTGTGTATTGTGTGTAAGTATTGTGTGTAAGTATTGTGTGTATGTATTGTGTGTATTGTGTGTATGTATTGTGTGTATTGTGTGTATGTATTGTGTGTATTGTGTGTATGTATTGTGTGTATGTATTGTGTGTATTGTGTGTAAGTATTGTGTGTAAGTATTGTGTGTAAGTATTGTGTGTATGTATTGTGTGTATTGTGTGTAAGTATTGTGTGTAAGTATTGTGTGTATGTATTGTGTGTATTGTGTGTATGTATTGTGTGTATTGTGTGTATGTATTGTGTGTATTGTGTGTATGTATTGTGTGTATTGTGTGTATGTATTGTGTGTATTGTGTGTATGTATTGTGTGTATTGTGTGTATTGTGTGTATGTATTGTGTGTATTGTGTGTATGTATTGTGTGTATTGTGTGTATTGTGTGTATGTATTGTGTGTATGTATTGTGTGTATTGTGTGTAAGTATTGTGTGTAAGTATTGTGTGTAAGTATTGTGTGTAAGTATTGTGTGTATGTATTGTGTGTATTGTGTGTATGTATAGTGTGTAAGTATTGTCTGTATGTATTGTGTGTATGTATTGTGTGTATGTATTGTGTGTAAGTATTGTGTGTATGTATTGTGTTTACGTATTGTGTTTATTGTGTGTATTGTGTGTAAGTATTGTGTGTAAATATTGTGTGTATGTATTGTGTGTATGTATTGTGTGTAAGTATTGTGTGTAAGTATTGTGTGTATGTATTGTGTGTATTGTGAATGTATTGTGTGTATTGTGTGTATGTATTGTGTGTATTGTGTGTATGTATTGTGTGTATGTATTGTGTGTATTGTGTGTATGTATTGTGTGTATGTATTGTGTGTATTGTGTGTATGTATTGTGTGTATGTATTGTGTGTATGTATTGTGTGTATTGTGTATATGTATTGTGTGTAAGTATTGTGTGTAAGTATTGTGTGTATTGTGTGTATGTATTGTGTGTATGTATTGTGTGTATTGTGTGCATGTATTGTGTATGTATTGTGTGTATTGTGTGTATGTATTGTGTGTATTGTGTGTATGTATTGTGTGTAAGTATTGTGTGTAAGTATTGTGTGTATTGTGTGTAAGTATTGTATGTATTGTGTGTAATGTGTCTATGTATTGTGTGTAAGTATTGTGTGTATGTATTGTGTGTATGTATTGTGTGTATGTATTGTGTAAGTATTGTGTGTATTGTGTGTATGTATTGTGTGTTTTGTGTGTAAGTATTGTATGTATTGTGTGTATTGTGTGTAAGTATTGTATGTATTGTGTGTAAGTATTGTGTGTATGTATTGTGTGTAAGTATTGTGTGTATTGTGTGTATGTATTGTGTGTATGTATTGTGTGTATTGTGTGTAAGTATTGTATGTATTGTGTGTATGTATTGTGTGTATGTATTGTGTGTAAGTATTGTGTGTAAGTATTGTGTGTATGTATTGTGTGTATTGTGTGTATGTATTGTGTGTATGTATTGTATGTAAGTATTGTGTGTATGTATTGTGTGTAAATATTGTATGTATTGTGTGTATGTATTGTGTGTATGTATTGTATGTAAGTATTGTGTGTATATATTGTATGTATTGTGTGTAAGTATTGTGTGTGTGTATTGTATGTAAGTATTGTATGTATTGTGTGTAAGTATTGTGTGAATGTATTTTATGTAAGTATGGTGTGTATTGTGTGTAAGTATTGTGTGTATGTATTTTGTGTAAATATTGTGTGTATGTATTGTTTGTATGTATTGTGTGTTTGTATGGTGTGTATGTATCGTGTGTATTGTGTGTATTGTGTGTAAGTATTGTGTGTAAGTATTGTGTGTAAGTATTGTGTGTATTTATTGTGTGTATGTATTGTGTGTAAGTATTGTGTGTAAGTATTGTGTGTATGTATTGTGTGTATTGTGTGTATGTATTGTGTGTATTGTGTGTATTGTGTGTATGTAGTGTGTGTATTGTGTGTATATATTGTGTGTATTGTGTGTATGTATTGTGTGTATTGTGTGTATGTATTGTGTGTATTGTGTGTATGTATTCTGTGTATTGTGTGTATGTATTGTGTGTATTGTGTGTATGTATTGTGTGTATGTATTGTGTGTATTGTGTGTATTGTGTGTATGTATTGTGTGTATTGTGTGTATGTATTGTGTGTATTGTGTGTATGTATTGTGTGTATTGTGTGTATGTATTGTGTGTATTGTGTGTATGTATTGTGTGTATGTATTGTGTGTATTGTGTGTATGTATTGTGTGTATTGTGTGTATGTATTGTGTGTACTGTGTGTATGTATTGTGTGTATTGTGTGTAAGTATTGTGTGTAAGTATTGTGTGTATGTATTGTGTGTATGTATTGTGTGTAAGTATTGTGTGTAAGTATTGTGTGTATGTATTGTGTGTATTGTGTGTATGTATTGTGTGTATTGTGTGTATTGTGTGTATGTATTGTGTGTATGTATTGTATGTAAGTATTGTGTGTATGTATTGTGTGTAAATATTGTATGTTATGTGTGTATGTATTGTGTGTATGTATTGTATGTAAGTATTGTGTGTATATATTGTATGTATTGTGTGTAAGTATTGTGTGAATGTATTGTATGTAAGTATTGTGTGTATTGTGTGTAAGTATTGTGTGTATGTATTGTGTGTATGTATTGTGTGTATGTATTGTGTGTATGCATTGTGTGTATGTATTGTGTGTATGTATTTTGTGTAAGTATTGTGTGTATTGCGTGTATGTATTGTGTGTATGTATTGTGTGTATTGTGTGTATGTATTGTGTGTATATTCTGTGTGTATTGTGTGTGTGTATCGTGTGTGTATGTGTATTATGTGTGTATTGTGTGTGTATTGTGTGTGTATCGTGTGTCTATACTGTGTGTGTATTGTGTGTGTATCGTGTGTGTATACTGTGTGTGTATATTGTGTGTGTATTGTGTGTGTGTGTGTCTATTGTCTGTGTGTATTGTGTGCGTGTATTGTGTGTGTGTGTATTGTGTTTGTGTGTATTGTGTGTGTGTGTATGTGTGTGTGTGTGTGTAGTCATGCTTGTTTACATGTTTGCGTGTACATGTAACTGTGAGTCTATGAATGTATGTACCTTTGTGTACTGTTATTCTGAGTAGCAGAGTGGTAAAACTGTTGCTTCTTATCACATATGTACTAGATTCGTTCCGTATTATCAACACGCTCTAGTCTTCCCAGCTGCCAATGGTATTGTGTGTATGTATTGTGTGTAAGTATTGTGTGTAAGTATTGTGTGTATGTATTGTGTGTAAGTATTGTGTGTATGTATTGTGTGTATTGTGTGTATGTATTGTGTGTATGTATTGTATGTAAGTATTGTGTGTATGTATTGTGTGTAAATATTGTATGTATTGTGTGTATGTATTGTGTGTATGTATTGTATGTAAGTATTGTGTGTATATATTGTATGTATTGTGTGTAAGTATTGTGTGTATGTATTGTATGTAAGTATTGTATGTATTGTGTGTAAGTATTGTGTGAATGTATTTTATGTAAGTATGGTGTGTATTGTGTGTAAGTATTGTGTGTATGTATTTTGTGTAAGTATTGTGTGTATGTATTGTGTGTATGTATTGTGTGTATTGTGTGTATGTATTGTGTGTATGTATTGTGTGTATTGTGGGTATGTATTGTGTGTATTGTGTGTATGTATTGTGTGTAAGTATTGTGTGTATTGTGTGTAAGTATTGTATGTATTGTGTGTATGTATTGTGTGTAAGTATTGTGTGTATGTATTGTGTGTATGTATTGTGTGTATGTATTGTGTGTTTTGTGTGTAAGTATTGTATGTATTGTGTGTATTGTGTGTAAGTATTGTATGTATTGTGTGTAAGTATTGTGTGTATGTATTGTGTGTAAGTATTGTGTGTATTGTGTGTATGTATTGTGTGTATTGTGTGTAAGTATTGTATGTATTGTGTATATGTATTGTGTGTATGTATTGTGTGTATTGTGTGTATGTATTGTGTGTATTGTGTGTATGTATTGTGTGTATTGTGTGTATGTATTGTGTGTATTGTGTGTATGTATTGTGTGTATTGTGTGTATTGTGTGTATGTATTGTGTGTATTGTGTGTATGTATTGTGTGTATTGTGTGCATGTATTGTGTGTACGTATTGTGTGTATTGTGTGTATTGTGTGTATGTATTGTGTGTATGTATTGTGTGTATTGTGTGTAAGTATTGTGTGTAAGTATTGTGTGTAAGTATTGTGTGTATGTATTGTGTGTATTGTGTGTAAGTATTGTGTGTAAGTATTGTGTGTATGTATTGTGTGTATTGTGTGTATGTATTGTGTGTATTGTGTGTATGTATTGTGTGTATTGTGTGTATGTATTGTGTGTATGTATTGTGTGTATTGTGTGTAAGTATTGTGTGTAAGTATTGTGTGTAAGTATTGTGTGTATGTATTGTGTGTATTGTGTGTAAGTATTGTGTGTAAGTATTGTGTGTATGTATTGTGTGTATTGTGTGTATGTATTGTGTGTATTGTGTGTATGTATTGTGTGTATTGTGTGTATGTATTGTGTGTATTGTGTGTATGTATTGTGTGTATTGTGTGTATGTATTGTGTGTATTGTGTGTATTGTGTGTATGTATTGTGTGTATTGTGTGTATGTATTGTGTGTATTGTGTGTATGTATTGTGTGTATGTATTGTGTGTATTGTGTGTAAGTATTGTGTGTAAGTATTGTGTGTAAGTATTGTGTGTAAGTATTGTGTGTATGTATTGTGTGTATTGTGTGTATGTATAGTGTGTAAGTATTGTCTGTATGTATTGTGTGTATGTATTGTGTGTATGTATTGTGTGTAAGTATTGTGTGTATGTATTGTGTTTACGTATTGTGTTTATTGTGTGTATTGTGTGTAAGTATTGTGTGTAAATATTGTGTGTATGTATTGTGTGTATGTATTGTGTGTAAGTATTGTGTGTAAGTATTGTGTGTATGTATTGTGTGTATTGTGAATGTATTGTGTGTATTGTGTGTATGTATTGTGTGTATTGTGTGTATGTATTGTGTGTATGTATTGTGTGTATTGTGTGTATGTATTGTGTGTATGTATTGTGTGTATTGTGTGTATGTATTGTGTGTATTGTGTGTATGTATTGTGTGTATGTATTGTGTGTATTGTGTATATGTATTGTGTGTAAGTATTGTGTGTAAGTATTGTGTGTATTGTGTGTATGTATTGTGTGTATGTATTGTGTGTATTGTGTGCATGTATTGTGTATGTATTGTGTGTATTGTGTGTATGTATTGTGTGTATTGTGTGTATGTATTGTGTGTAAGTATTGTGTGTAAGTATTGTGTGTATTGTGTGTAAGTATTGTATGTATTGTGTGTAATGTGTCTATGTATTGTGTGTAAGTATTGTGTGTATGTATTGTGTGTATGTATTGTGTGTATGTATTGTGTAAGTATTGTGTGTATTGTGTGTATGTATTGTGTGTTTTGTGTGTAAGTATTGTATGTATTGTGTGTATTGTGTGTAAGTATTGTATGTATTGTGTGTAAGTATTGTGTGTATGTATTGTGTGTAAGTATTGTGTGTATTGTGTGTATGTATTGTGTGTATGTATTGTGTGTATTGTGTGTAAGTATTGTATGTATTGTGTGTATGTATTGTGTGTATGTATTGTGTGTAAGTATTGTGTGTAAGTATTGTGTGTATGTATTGTGTGTATTGTGTGTATGTATTGTGTGTATGTATTGTATGTAAGTATTGTGTGTATGTATTGTGTGTAAATATTGTATGTATTGTGTGTATGTATTGTGTGTATGTATTGTATGTAAGTATTGTGTGTATATATTGTATGTATTGTGTGTAAGTATTGTGTGTGTGTATTGTATGTAAGTATTGTATGTATTGTGTGTAAGTATTGTGTGAATGTATTTTATGTAAGTATGGTGTGTATTGTGTGTAAGTATTGTGTGTATGTATTTTGTGTAAATATTGTGTGTATGTATTGTTTGTATGTATTGTGTGTTTGTATGGTGTGTATGTATTGTGTGTATTGTGTGTTTTGTGTGTATGTATTGTGTGTATTGTGTGTATGTATCGTGTGTATTGTGTGTATTGTGTGTAAGTATTGTGTGTAAGTATTGTGTGTAAGTATTGTGTGTATTTATTGTGTGTATGTATTGTGTGTAAGTATTGTGTGTAAGTATTGTGTGTATGTATTGTGTGTATTGTGTGTATGTATTGTGTGTATTGTGTGTATTGTGTGTATGTAGTGTGTGTATTGTGTGTATATATTGTGTGTATTGTGTGTATGTATTGTGTGTATTGTGTGTATGTATTGTGTGTATTGTGTGTATGTATTCTGTGTATTGTGTGTATGTATTGTGTGTATTGTGTGTATGTATTGTGTGTATGTATTGTGTGTATTGTGTGTATTGTGTGTATGTATTGTGTGTATTGTGTGTATGTATTGTGTGTATTGTGTGTATGTATTGTGTGTATTGTGTGTATGTATTGTGTGTATTGTGTGTATGTATTGTGTGTATGTATTGTGTGTATTGTGTGTATGTATTGTGTGTATTGTGTGTATGTATTGTGTGTACTGTGTGTATGTATTGTGTGTATTGTGTGTAAGTATTGTGTGTAAGTATTGTGTGTATGTATTGTGTGTATGTATTGTGTGTAAGTATTGTGTGTAAGTATTGTGTGTATGTATTGTGTGTATTGTGTGTATGTATTGTGTGTATTGTGTGTATTGTGTGTATGTATTGTGTGTATGTATTGTATGTAAGTATTGTGTGTATGTATTGTGTGTAAATATTGTATGTTATGTGTGTATGTATTGTGTGTATGTATTGTATGTAAGTATTGTGTGTATATATTGTATGTATTGTGTGTAAGTATTGTGTGAATGTATTGTATGTAAGTATTGTGTGTATTGTGTGTAAGTATTGTGTGTATGTATTGTGTGTATGTATTGTGTGTATGTATTGTGTGTATGCATTGTGTGTATGTATTGTGTGTATGTATTTTGTGTAAGTATTGTGTGTATTGCGTGTATGTATTGTGTGTATGTATTGTGTGTATTGTGTGTATGTATTGTGTGTATATTCTGTGTGTATTGTGTGTGTGTATCGTGTGTGTATGTGTATTATGTGTGTATTGTGTGTGTATTGTGTGTGTATCGTGTGTCTATACTGTGTGTGTATTGTGTGTGTATCGTGTGTGTATACTGTGTGTGTATATTGTGTGTGTATTGTGTGTGTGTGTGTCTATTGTCTGTGTGTATTGTGTGCGTGTATTGTGTGTGTGTGTATTGTGTTTGTGTGTATTGTGTGTGTGTGTATGTGTGTGTGTGTGTAGTCATGCTTGTTTACATGTTTGCGTGTACATGTAACTGTGAGTCTATGAATGTATGTACCTTTGTGTACTGTTATTCTGAGTAGCAGAGTGGTAAAACTGTTGCTTCTTATCACATATGTACTAGATTCGTTCCGTATTATCAACACGCTCTAGTCTTCCCAGCTGCCAATGGTATTGTGTGTATGTATTGTGTGTAAGTATTGTGTGTAAGTATTGTGTGTATGTATTGTGTGTAAGTATTGTGTGTATGTATTGTGTGTATTGTGTGTATGTATTGTGTGTATGTATTGTATGTAAGTATTGTGTGTATGTATTGTGTGTAAATATTGTATGTATTGTGTGTATGTATTGTGTGTATGTATTGTATGTAAGTATTGTGTGTATATATTGTATGTATTGTGTGTAAGTATTGTGTGTATGTATTGTATGTAAGTATTGTATGTATTGTGTGTAAGTATTGTGTGAATGTATTTTATGTAAGTATGGTGTGTATTGTGTGTAAGTATTGTGTGTATGTATTTTGTGTAAGTATTGTGTGTATGTATTGTTTGTATGTATTGTGTGTTTGTATGGTGTGTGTGTATTGTGTGTATTGTGTGTATGTATTGTGTGTATTGTGTGTATGTATTGTGTGTATTGTGTGTATTGTGTGTAAATATTGTGTGTAAGTATTGTGTGTAAGTATTGTGTGTATGTATTGTGTGTATGTATTGTGTGTAAGTATTGTGTGTAAGTATTGTGTGTATGTATTGTGTGTATTGTGTGTATGTATTGTGTGTATTGTGTGTATTGTGTGTATGTAGTGTGTGTATTGTGTGTATGTATTGTGTGTATTGTGTGTATGTATTGTGTGAATTGTGTGTATGTATTGTGTGTATTGTGTGTATGTATTGTGTGTATTGTGTGTATGTATTGTGTGTATTGTGTGTATGTATTGTGTGTATTGTGTGTATGTATTGTGTGTATTGTGTGTATGTATTGTGTGTATGTATTGTGTGTATTGTGTGTATGTATTGTGTGTATTGTGTGTATGTATTGTGTGTATTGTGTATGTACTGTGTGTATTGTGTGTAAGTATTGTGTGTAAGTATTGTGTGTAAGTATTGTGTGTATGTATTGTGTGTATGTATTGTGTGTAAGTATTGTGTGTAAGTATTGTGTGTATGTATTGTGTGTTTTGTGTGAATGTATTGTGTGTATTGTGTGTATTGTGTGTATGTATTGTGTGTATGTATTGTATGTAAGTATTGTGTGTATGTATTGTGTGTAAATATTGTATGTTATGTGTGTATGTATTGTGTGTATGTATTGTATGTAAGTATTGTGTGTATATATTGTATGTATTGTGTGTAAGTATTGTGTGAATGTATTGTATGTAAGTATTGTGTGTATTGTGTGTAAGTATTGTGTGTATGTATTGTGTGTTAGTATTGTGTGTATGTATTGTGTGTATGTATTGTGTGTATGCATTGTGTGTATGTATTGTGTGTATGTATTTTGTGTAAGTATTGTGTGTATTGCGTGTATGTATTGTGTGTATGTATTGTGTGTATTGTGTGTATGTATTGTGTGTATATTCTGTGTGTATTGTGTGTGTGTATCGTGTGTGTATGTGTATTATGTGTGTATTGTGTGTGTATTGTGTGTGTATCGTGTGTCTATACTGTGTGTGTATTGTGTGTGTGTATCGTGTGTGTATACTGTGTGTGTATATTGTGTGTGTATTGTGTGTGTGTGTGTCTATTGTCTGTGTGTATTGTGTGCGTGTATTGTGTGTGTGTGTATTGTGTTTGTGTGTATTGTGTGTGTGTGTATGTGTGTGTGTGTGTAGTCATGCTTGTTTACATGTTTGCGTGTACATGTAACTGTGAGTCTATGAATGTATGTACCTTTGTGTACTGTTATTCTGAGTAGCAGAGTGGTAAAACTGTTGCTTCTCATCACATATGTACTAGATTCGATCCGTATTATCAACACGCTCTAGTCTTCCCAGCTGCCAATGGAAACGTGGCCTACTCTAAGATAAAATAATGAGAAATGAAATGTCTACCCGTCTCGTAAAAAAAAAGCAAATAACCTCTATAATTATATCTCTCACACTTCATCCCTGACAGCATTGTCTACAATGGGGCTACCTTTACCTTAGAATCCATGGCTGTTTGTACATCTGCCGTGCTGTTATTACCTCTACTCTGATTTTAGTAACCGTTTTTACACCCAAAAAAGTGGAAGTAGGTCATCTGGTAACATCAACCTCGTTTTAGAAATGCTGAGGTGCATTTCCCGTTGCCTGTGTCTGGCAATCCAACATCAATGTTGAATGTAGAAAACATAGAAATTAGAAACAGTTGTATTCAATTAGTACTGGTACGATTTTAATTGTGTCGGCAATGACTATTATTTTCTTGCCAAGAATATGGATCAGTGGATATAATGGGATATTATCATATACTACACAAGCCGAGACATAAAAAAAGGACACACGCAAGCACATACACATACAGACACACAAAGACACATGCCCCCAATAGACACACACAGACACGTGCCCCCAATAGACACACACAGACACATGCCACAAAAAGGGGGGGGCAATATGGTCGATCGTTGGGGGGGGGGGGGGGTTAAATGTGACTGAGGGTCTGGGGGGGGGGGTCTATTTGGCTAATGGTCGGGGGGTGGGGGGGGTGGAGGGGTCAATATGACTGATCGTTGGTTGGTGGTCGGAAAGGGGGGGGGGGTAAATATGGCTGAGGGTCAGAAGTGCTCGCCCTTCAAACATCGAGGGAAACCGTGAAACGGTGGGACTTCGAATCCCATTTGCCCCCCCCCCCCCCCCCACTGATCTCACGGCAGGCTGAATAGGAGGAAGGGTAGGGGTGGAGGCGGAGGGTGAGGCAAATTACGTCTGGTCAGCCACAACATACTGATCAGACATGTTAGTCAGGGTTAGGTAAAACATACTGATCAGACATGTTAGTCAGGGTTAGGTAAAACATACTGATCAGACATGTTAGTCAGGGTTAGGTAAAACATACTGATCAGAAATGTTAGTCAGGGTCAGGTAAAACATACTGATCAGACGTGTTAGTCAGGGTTAGGTAAAGCGTACTGATCAGACGTGTTAGTCAGGGTTAGGTAAAGCGTACTGATCAGACGTGTTAGTCAGGGTTAGGTAAAGCGTACTGATCAGACGTGTTAGTCAGGGTTAGGTAAAGCGTACTGATCAGACGTGTTAGTCAGGGTTAGGTAAAGCGTATTGATCAGATGTGTTAGTCAGGGTTAGGTAAAGCGTACTGATCAGATGTGTTAGTCAGGGTTAGGTAAAGCGTACTGATCAGACATGTTTTTCAGGGTCAGATAAAAAGTTCCCGGCCTTACTTCCACGCAGGTCTTGCTGGAAACGGGCTGACTTATTATAACAGACTGGCTAACAGCGTGGGGTATCGTTGTGATCCCTGTAGTAGTGAGCGACACACAGATGAAGCCAAGTATAGAACAAACCCCTTCATCAGCCACTAGGGATGTGAGGAAAGGTTCTGCAAATCGCCACAAAAGGCCTTTTTCATGGCGCACAAAAGAGAAGACTTACTCATTGTGGGCATTCATTTAACAACGAGGGAGATCGGACCAGCGCACAATCTTATGGAGATTGATGAAAAAACGTCCCGTCAAAATTCTAAAACTAATGAAATTCCTACCCTGTACGAAACTAAGCCGTGTGGATCAACGTCACCACCGTAGTAGTTAGCGTCACTCAGATGAAGCCAAGCATAGCACAACCGTTTGGAGGACCCCTGTCCATCTTCATCAGCACGGTCGGAATGTGAGGAAAGCTACTGCAACCCATAACAACTTAACGCCCTTTTCAGGTCACACAAAAGAGTAAACTTACTGATTGTGGGCGTTAAATTACAACAACAACAACAACAACAGTCGATCTATCAACTGATTCATGTGCACCTACTGCCCGGGTTCAGGGCAATAAAAGAGCTGACATCCTGACTTTACAGCCACCAATTATAGGTACACTAGATGTGGACAGGAAGTGACGGTTTGAAGTCTATTAACGACCGCCTGTTGGATGATGACCTCACAATAGATGAATCGGCAATTTACAGACTGCAAAGGTTTGAAATCGAACGAGGTTCGAGGGAACTGTAATGCAAGAAAGAACGGAGCAGAAGTGTGTACAGGCAAGAAGCTGCAGAAATCAACTGTATTAGTTAGTGACAGATTGTGAACATATCGGCCTGTCAGCAATGTAGTGAAGTCAATTCTTAGGAATAGAACAGAACTTATCATGGAAGGTAGAACATTAATTTACCTGAACATTTTGTGTTTCACAAAGTGATCGACTGATTCGAGAGGCAGAGAAAGAGTGATGACAAAGACTTATCAAACGAATTTCTCTACAGCCAGTGTAGAAGAAGTGAATACAGTTTTGTGGTCTTTTCAAAATGTTTAATAATGGGCGATCAAATCCCGCAATTTTCAAGCGATCCCTGGTCTTTACGAGAGGTAAGACCAGAGTGCCTGCATCCTGAGTTACCCCCAGTAGTCTCGACCAATATTCTTGCCACTGATCCAAGGTAACTCAAGACAAGAGTGAGATTGATGACTAGCGCATATTCTTCCTCAATAAAATCCAAATAGAGCGCACATAATTTTATTAAGACAAATTCGTTTGATATAGTGTCCATCTTCGCTTCGCGATGGACAATAACTGTAATATATACACCTATTCCATGTGGCTCCCATCGAAGCATAGGGACATCAATGTATGTGACTTTTTTTCAGCCTTCTATCCCAAGGCACTTTGTGTCCACTTGGAGGGATAGCAAATTGTTGTTCACAGTGAGGTTGCCAGCCGCATTCACTACTTTCTTTAATCACATTTTATGAAATGCTTGGATCTACAGTGAACCTGTTCAGGCGTCTAAGTTAGAAGAACCGATAACACACTACAGATTACTTGATATTATGAGATGTTGTTGTTGTTGTTTGCGAATAACCACAATGAGTCGGTTACTCTTTTGTTGCGCCCTGAAAAGGACGTTAAGTGGCGGGTTGCAGTAGCTTTCCTCACATCCTGAGTGTGCTGATGAAGGTCGACCGGGGTCCTTCAGGCGGTTGCGCTATGATTGACTTCATCTGCGGGTCACTCACTACTACAGCGATCATGTCGACCCCTCACCTCGTTAGCCATGTTGCCGTGAAAACAGCCCGTTTCCAGGGAAGCCGAGGTGAGGGTCAGTATGTTTTACCTGACCCTGACTAACATGTCTGATCAGTGTGTTTTACCTGACCCTGACTAACATGTCTGATCAGTTTGTTTTACCTGACCCTGACTAACATGTCTGATCATTATGTTTTACCTGACCCTGACTAACATGTCTGATCAGTATATTTTGCCTAACCCTGACTAACATGTCTGATCAGTATGTTTTACCTGACCCTGACTTACATGTCTGATCAGTTTATTTTGCCTGACTTTGACTAACATGTCTGATTAGTATATTTTGTCTGACCATGACTAACATGTCTGATCAGTATGTTTTACCTGATCCTGACTTACATGTCTGATCAGTATATTTTGCCTGACCCTGACTAACATGTCTGATCAGTATATTTTGCCTGACCAGACGTTGGTCTCCCTCCCCTGATACTCTGAGATAGTTAAATACATCCGTGGAAGTACTTAATGAAACAACAAAAGGTTTCTAATCATCTGAGATCAGTAACACGCACAATGTTGAACCCCAGACATCTTCACCGAATGTTCCTGGATATCTGGAACAGACCACGTGTTCTTGAATAGCCCAAACGTGAGATTGTCAGAAATATTAAGGAACTTATTTGTCTAACATCTGTGACGGTTGTTTAGCCCCGGAAGTGTTCATCCGCGGTATGACCTATATTCACGTCGGCCGACCTCCCAACTTGGGAGACGGCTAGTGTTGAATTTCATAATTTCCTGAAAGACACAATTACACTGTCCGACACAGGAGTGCCTTCTTTCTGTTATAAAAGAGAAAGTTGTGGGGTAGGAAGCTGAGGAGGCGAGGGGCTGGTTAATGAAATGAAGGGAAAGACAAAGAAAAACAGATAATCTAAAAACAAATTCTGCTTAGGATATTTCCGGTACCAAATATACACACATACACATTTACACGCACACACGCACAAACATAAATACGTACATACATACCATATATACACACAAACACATATATACACACACACACGCACGCACAAACATACATACATACATACATACACGCATATATACACACACACGCACACACGAATGCACGCGCGCACACACATACATACATACATACATACATACATGCATGCATAAATACATACATACACTCACACATACATACATACACACATACAGGACAAGCCGAGAAATTCATGACCTTTTAATCTATTTTTTAAACGGCCAAAATCGATCCGTTGTGACGCCATTTTGGGACAAATGTGACAACATGTTTACCTACATTTTACATTTTAAAGTTGGTATTCAAAATGTCCGCCGTCACATGCATGGTGTCGCGTGCGCCACGTTCTCATAAACCTTTCATTCATGTGGTTTTAGTTCATCCGATGCCTTCTTTACATGCTGGCTCAGTTTATCACCGTTACCAGTTTTCTGTCAGACATTCTCTAGGAAAACGTCCCCCAAATCGGAGTAATTTGATCATTTACGGCCGTATTTGTCTTGGCCTCCCCGTTTGATAGTCAAACTGTATAAAGCATTAGTTAGACCTAGATTGAGGTGCCGTGTGCAGGTGTGGAGTCCTTATCATAGAGGGGATATAAACATGCTGGAAAGAATACAAACAAAAGCGACAAAGATGATAGTGGAATTCCAGAATTACAGTTATGACTTAGAAGAACCGGCCTAGTGTCTCGAAGAGAGAAGAATTTGTGGTAACTTAATACAGGTTTATAAGATGATCAGAGGAATGGATAAATTAGACTATAACAAGTTTTTTTAAAAATACAGCCACTCTCAATAACAAGAGGGCATAGCTACAAGTTGACTAAAGAGAGGTCCAGATTAGATATTAGGAAATATTTGTTTAGTCAGATAGTATTGTCTGCGTGGAATGCATTGCCAGGGGAGGTAGTGGAGGCAGGGACAGTTAATGCATTTAAGAATAAACTGGATGCGCATAGCTTTTAGTGCAAGGTGATGTAAATGTAACTGGTTGTATACAGACTCTGCAGGGTCTTCTAAACCAGTATAAAGACGTTAAGTAAAGATAAGTTTGTCGCCAGAAATAGAAAGAATATCAGCGAATCAGTTGTATGGACGCTTAACCTAACTTAGCTTCTTTATGTTGGCTTAGAAGACTCTGCAGAGTCTGTATACAGCCAGTTTCATTGAGGGCTGCTAACTGATGTGCGAGCCCATCTAAATACACTAAATCACTAGAGCAAAGTGAACCCGCAGCCTATTAGGCGCCATCTGTGCTGCTCTTAGCAAACCACATAACCATTACCGGTGTTATGCCATGTCACACAGTTAGTGGCCTCTTGCGACATGCTCTTTGTGGGGCAGTGGTGCTGTCCTTGTCCTTGTCCTACACAAAGACCATGGCGCACCACTCGGGGACACATAAATTCATCAAACATATTCTGTCCGGATCTTAACTCGGTGGACCATGGGATTACCTAGAAGAACACACACCTGACCCGTCAGTAAGAATGTGACCCGACCAACCTGTCGGATGTATTGCAGTTTCCAGTTGGCATTTTGAGTACCAGCTGAAATGGAAAAAAAAATGTATTTAATCATTTTGTTCCCATTGTCATCAAATTTAGAAATAATCGAGTCATTATTGGTTTAGTTATTTACAACTTTACAAGAAATTGGTTTCTCGACCCTAGCATGTGTGTGTTTGTGTGTGTGTATGTGTATGTGTGTGTGTGTGTGTCTGCGTATGTGTGTGTGTCTGTGTATGTGTGTGTGAGTGTCGATGTTTGTGTGTAAGTATGCGTGTGTGTGTAAGTGTATGTGGGTGTGGGTGTCTGTGCATGTGTGTGTCTGTGTATGTGTGTGTGTTTGTCTGTGTGTGTGTCTGTGTTTGTGTGTGTGTCTGTGAATGTGTGTGTGTCTGTATATGTGTGTGTGAGTGTCTGTGTTTGTGTGTAAGTGTGCGTGTGTGTGTACGTGCATGTGGGTGTGTGTGTCTGTGCATGTGTGTGTCTGTCAATGTGTGTGTGTGTGTCTGTGAATGTGTGTATGTATCTGTGTATGTGTGTCTGTGAATGTGTGTGTGTGTGTCTGTGAATGTATGTGTGTATCTGTGAATGTGTGTATGTGTCTGTGTATGTGTGTCTGTGAATGTGTGTGTGTGTCTGTGAATGTGTGTGTGTGTGTCTGTGAATGTGTGTCTGTGTCTGTGAATGTGTGTATGTATCTGTGTATGTGTGTGTCTGTAAGTGTCTGTGTATGTGTGTGTGTGTCTGTGTATGTGTGTGTGTCTGTGTGTGTGTCTGTATGTGTGTATCTGTGTGTGTCTGTGTATGTGTGTGTGTCTGTGTATGTGTGTGTGTGTCTGTGTGTGTGTGTATGTGTGTATGTGTATGTGTGTATATACATGTAAAGTAAAAACCAGTTTGGCACGGTTTCACAGTTTAGTCCTTACCTCAGACCTCCTGTGTCTTGTCGAGACCTTGTTCCGCCATGTCCCCATCCGCCATTCACGCTCCTCCAATGGATTGTTTCCTTTGCGTCCTTTGGAGACCTAAAGACATGATATACATTTGTGTGACCTGTTGGTTATAAGGCGACTCAAACCACATGTAATGTCCCATCATGTCACTCTGGCTTGCCAGAACGAGGCGGACCGAAACCTCATCTAATGACCTTGTCAGAACACGTGGACCGAAACCTCATCTAATGACCTTGTCAGAACACGCTGACCGAAATCTCATCTAATGACCTTGTCAGAACACGCGGACCGAAACCTCATCTAATGACCTTGTCAGAACACGCGGACCGAAACCTCATCTAATGTCCCGTCATGTCACTCTGCCTTGCCGGAACATACGGACCGAAACCTATCTAATGTCCCGTCTTGTCACTCTGCCTTGCCGGAACACGCCGACCGAAACCTGTCTAATGTCCCGTCATGTCACTCTGCCTTGCAAGAACTCGCTTTGTTACGTAATGTGTCACTGTATTCACTAAACAAGTTGCGTGTCCTTCCCGCGGTCAGTTCGTGAACTAAAATCAGAGTTCACCTGCAAGTCGGCTAACCTTATCTACACGATAATTTGCAACTACTGCAGCTTGAAATGCATAGGATAGACTGACTTCGAACTCCATGTCCGCTTCTGCTAACACTTCAATCTCATTTCCCATAACCCCGGCTCTCCTGGCACCACTCATTTCAATAGTCCTGAATACCATGTCAAGGTCGACATCAGATTCACGAAAATGACCGCTAAACATCTGCTGCAAAATTACCCGACGTACGAGGACCAGAGAAAGCACATGTGGCCATCACCAGTGCCAACACTAGACAAGCTCTATGGCAGTGTCGACAGCCTCAGGATGACCGCCGCTTTCTTCGAACAAATTCAAGTTGACGTCTGACAGCCTACGAATAATAAAAATAATAAGAAGAAGAAGACGAAGAAGAATCGTTTGATAATCTTGATGAGATGCCGCAAACCTGATGGCTGTAATGCATTCCATACCTTCGTATATTTTTTCATTCCGCTCTTGTGCTGTATATTTCCTTCCATTTTTCTTCTTGGTCTCTGTGTCTATCTTTCTCTATCTCTCTTATTATTATTTATTTATTCATGTCTCTGTATCTTTTTTTGGAATGGTTTCTATTTATATTTCTCCTCTCCCTGTCTTTTTATTTGTGTGCCGCTTGATATTTGTTTGGTTTCTATGTTTTTGTGAGATTTGTTTGTTTTCGCCTGTATTTTTCTGTTTGTAATCACATTCACCTTTTCTTTTCTGGCACGCTCTGTTTCTTCTTCTTCTCCTTCTTCACCTTCTTCTTCTTGTTCTTGTTCTTGTTCTTCTACATTTTCTTCGTCTGCTGACTTGACTTGAACTTGCTCACAAGAAAGCACTGGTTATCCTGAGGATGTCGACACTGCCATAGAGCTTGTCAAGTGTTGCCACTAGTGATGGCCAAATGTGCTTTCTCTGACCCTTTGCAGAGTCTTATAAACCAGTTTTAAGACGTTAAGTTAAGTTAAGTTAAGTATGTCCGGCAATTTTGAAGATGTTCAAAGAGAACTTTCCTAGTACCACATATGCATTCATCAGTAGCACATATCTTCAGTTAATTGAATAGATGGTACCTCAATCTATTGTGGCCTGTACGGAGTCGAGACCGCCTGCTCTCTTCTGTTCAACTGGTAATAGACATCATTCCTTGCGTAGCCAGTACGCTCGATTTTCCATGTGTCCATGTATCTGGCCCTAATAAACCGTTTGGACTCTCCTTAGGTCACACTTGAATCTGGTTGAAGTAACTTTCCCCCATCTTTCGTCAGTCTGTCTGCCTCCTCGCACCTTGGATGCTACAATGGGAAGGGACCCACTGACTGTATTACGACTGTACTAAATTTTATAATGGCATACCTTGTCTCACACTTTCTTGGCGTCTTCCAGGGTTGGCTTTAACTTCAACCGATCATTGTACATCATGTCTTGTTCTCTGTTGCGATCTATTCGTTGTTTGTGTTCGTATTTGGTCCCTGTCGAAGGTTATGGGGTCATAACGGAGGTCATGATTGTTATCGCTTTTGTGCAGTCACTTAGCTGTTACCCATTTACAATTTCGCCGACTATAACAAATGAACCAAGCGCTAGGACTTTTGTTTTCTGGCCCAGTTTATAATTAATACACACAGCTCTGAGACTATTTCCATTCGACCCAGTTTATAATGGACCAAGCGCTAGGACTTTTGTTTTCTGGCCCAGTTTATAATGGACCAAGCGTTAGGACTTTCACCCGTCTGCCTAGCAAGACTATTTATCGATCAAGCGGAGGGAGGATTATTATTCGTCGGCAAAATAATATATTTAATGTACCCAGAGCTAGGACTGTTGTTCTACGGTCTATAAATGTATTTAATGTACCCAGAGCTAGGACTGTTGTTCTACGGTCTATAAATGTATTTAATGTACCCAGAGCTAGGACTGTTGTCCTACGGTCTATAAATGTATTTAATGTACTCAGCGCTAGGACATTTTACTCTACCGCCTAATAATATACTATCATCAAGTGCCCTGCCGGTTGGCGTTGGCAATTAGGGACCACAATCCATTTTTAACAAGCGTGTCGTTTATCAACTCTGTAATTGATTGTCGCATGTGTCCTTCTCTCAGGTTATTCAAGATCTTCTCTCTCTCTCTGCCTTCCTCTGTCTCTCTTTCCTGCTATTTTCTCGTTGTCACGACGTGCTGCAAAACGCCTTTTCTCATAACATGTTCGAGAAAAAAAGGCTGCCTTGTTCTGTTCCTTGCAATAAGTTGTCTTTGCGTTTGGGCCTCTTCGAGTACTGTATCATTATTCTTATTTGCAGGGGCTCGCTGTAGTCAAGAGGTTAAGTCACTCGCATCTCACAGTGATGAAAGGAAACGGTGGGCGATCGAATCCCGCAATTTTCAAGCGACCCCTGGTCTCACGGGAGGTGCCTGGTATCCCGAGTTACCTCCGGTCGTCTCGATCAATAGTCTTGCCACTGATCCAAGGTAACTCGGGTCAAGAGTGAGATTGATGACCAGCGTATTCACTTCATGACTATAATTCAAATCACATCACATCACGTCACATCACATCACATCACATCATTAAGACAAATCCGTCTGATGTTGTGGTGATGGACAATATATATATCAGTAGTCGTCTTTGCAGTCCATGGGATACATATTCTTCTGTAAAACCACAATGTCCGTTGCTTCCAAAGATCTATGCGTTTGCTTGCTGATTGTCCATGATTCACTTTCATATGTCAGTACTTGTTCCACTTAACCTGAAAGGACTTTCTTTCTCAGTTCCAGAGACGATATTTTGTTGCACAATATTCATTTCATGGACTAGAAAATCGATTTTGCTTGGGCTATTCTGCATTTTATTTCGTAATTCTATCTCCCCTATTCTGCATCTTCCACGTTCGTCTCCAGATTCAAATGAAGGCAACGACATGTGAGCACTTTCATTCAGCTTCTCTTGCTTGTTGCCAAATGCTACTTCTGTTATCGGTATACAATGGGCAGGACTGGAAAAGTGTTCTGTCGTCATGGGGACTGTACCGCAACCGTAGAGCCAATCTTGAATTCGTTGTACAGATGGCATCCCAGTCTGCTGTGTGTGGCCGAAGAAGGATCTTCTCACCTTGGCGACAGGCATCGTTTTATGTGTAGCCAGTGTGGTCTTTTGTCCCCCATTTTTCAGTGTACTTGGCCCTGATGGCTGCTTTTGTCTCATTGTATGTGATTTCTGTATCACTCTGCTGCAGCATTCCTCCCTCTCTGGCGGGTCTGTCCACCTCCTCATTGCCTGGAATGTTGCAGTAGGCTGGTATCCACTGGACTAATCTTTTGAAGCACAGGACCAGACGTTCGCGCGAGACCTTCCATCTGATGCTATTAAAAGTAAAAAGTAAAGTAACCCATAGAATTACTGCCGTAGGGGTGTGAGGTGTTAGCGATCTCACATTTCAAAGGCTTGGCTATATGAGGGCGGTAGCCACCTCCTCTCCCTCGCCGCTTTTAATTCCCGGACTGAACCAGTACCCATTTAAGGCTGGGTCGACCCGGGACCCATTGCGGTCTGAAATAAACACTACCACTCAGATCCGAAGCCAGAGCGCTAACCACTGACGAGGAATGTACCAAGATAATAACACAGACACTGCTATATATACAGCTCGATGCCAAATTATTATACTAAGGAAAAACACCCTTCCAAAAATAATAAAAATAACCCGTTCATGGATCCAACATAATTTCTTCTTTGTCTTTGCCGTAGAACTGTTTAAAATGTTTATAGTGGATGAATGATTAATTTACTGACATGTTAGGCAACAGGTACGCAGCTGACCTGCTCCCGGCACACGCTGTAGGGACAGATATTACCAACACAGATCTCGTTTCGAGGCTCTGTAGATGGATTGAGTTCACTTAACACAGCTGAACGAAACGGTCGATAAGCGACCGGTCGAAGTGTTAGGAAGGACCAATCCTGGTAAGGCAATCTTTCTATTATTTATCGTCAGTAAAATAAAAGAATAAAATAAAAGGGCAGGAATTGCACCACTGCCCCACACAGAACATGGCGTAAGAGGCAACTAACTGTGTGACATTGCAAAACACCGGCCATGGTTAGGTGGTTTAGAGCAGCATAGATGGCGCATAACAGGCTGCGAGTCTACTTTTTTCTAGTGTTTGAGTCGAATCAATACGGACTCACACATCGGTTAACCACGGTGTACGTGATCGTATGTGCGTGTGTGCACGTGCGTGTGTTTGCACGTACGTGTGTGCGTGTGTGTGTCTGTGTGTGTACGTGATCGTATGTGCGTGTGTGCACGTGCGTGTGTTTGCACGTACGTGTGTGCGTGTGTGTGTCTGTGTGTGTACGTGATCGTATGTGCGTGTGTGCACGTGCGTGTGTTTGCACGTACGTGTGTGCGTGTGTGTGTCTGTGTGTGTACGTGATCGTATGTGCGTGTGTGCACGTGCGTGTGTGTGCACGTACGTGTGTGTGCACGTACATGTGTGCGCGTGTGTGTCTGTGCGTACGTGATTGCATGTGCGTCTGTGTGTGTACGTGATCGCATATACGTGTGTGCACGTGCGTGTGGGTGTATGTGTCTGTGCTTGTTTGTGTGTGTGAGTGTGTATGTTTGTGTGCGTGTGTGTCTGTGTGTGTATGTGTATGCGCGTGTGCGAGTGTGCGTGCGTGTGTATGTGTGTGTGTGCATGATCGTATGTGTGTGTGTGTGTGCGTGTGTATGTGTATGTGTGTGTGTGCGTGTGTACGTGTGTGTGCGTGTGTATGTGTGTGTGTCTGTGTTTGTTTGTGTGTGTGTGCGTGTGTATGTTTGTGTGCGTGTGTGTCTGTGTACGTGTGTGTGTGTGTGTGCGTGTGTGTATGTGTGTGCGTGTATATGTGTGTGTATGTGTGTGTGTGTGTGCGTGATCGTATGTGCGTGTGTGTGCGTGTGTGTATGTGCGTGTGTGTGAAACAAAACAAAATCCAGGCCGAGGTCCGTACGACCGCTCCTTCAGTCAACCCAGCTATAAATGGATATCTGACATATGAATTGGATACGGTTTAAAACATCATGGAAGAAAACTGGCCACCCCACCTTACAAAGGCTGCTGCCTCTAAAATGAAAGTCCTCCATTCTGTGAACGTCTTAAAGATCCTTGTCTGGTCTGTATCGTGCATCCGATCATGCCTTTTTTTATTGTGCCATACAGTTCAATTTTCCTTTCGTCTCGCTAACATCCTTAAGTTCATCCTGCCTTTTATCGTTTCCTTCAACAAGTCATGTTACCTGCCCTGGACCAGTCCTCGTGCCATGTTACCGCTCAACAGATTTCAAACCTCCAGGTCTACACAAAACTAGGTCAAGTGATTTTAAACTTTTACAAGCCAGAGTTGGTCTTTGTTTCCTTCTTGACTCTAACGGAAGTAGGAGAAAAAACAACGACAACAGAATAAGCTCAACAAAATGAGTCCATTTCATGATCTGGAATAAACTGGCAGGTTCGTCTACTCGTGCCATCATCATGGTGAACGACGGAAACTTGTTTATAATAGACTACGCGTACAGCTGTTTAGTAAGCTTACGAATGTTGTGATTAGATCGACAGATCCATCGTAGCATCACTCGTTCAACTGTTCAACAGTTGGAACGTGACAAGAACACGTGGAGCCCTGCGAAGGATAAGACATGAGCAGTTGTTGTGGTGAGTAGGATTGGCAATTTATGATTGTGATTGTATTATCGCATTAAAGCTTCGCATAAACCAGGACTTCTCAATCATTGTTCCACTAATCCTAGTGTTCTGCGAAATGTGTAAAGCGGTTCCAGGAATGGTCTCTACGGGTTCTGGGAAAGGTCTAAAGCGATTCTGGGAAAGGTCTCTACAGGTTCTGGGAATGGTCTAAAGCGGTTCCGTGAATAGTCTCTACTGGTTCTGGGAAAGGTCTAAATCGGTTCCGCGAAAGGTCACTACGGTTTCTGGGAAAGGTCTAAAGCGATTCCGCGAAAGGTCTCTACGGGTTCTGGGAAAGGTTACTAGGGGTTCCATAAAATGTTTCTAGGGGCTCCACAAAAGATCTCAAGGGATTCCACGGAAGGTCTCTAAGGCCAATGAAAGTCATGATGGATTTCGCAAAAGGTCTCTATTTGTTTTGTGAAAGGCCTCCATCGGTCCCAGAATAGGTCTCTTTGGGCTGTATGTAAGGTCACTAGGGATACGACGAAAGGTATTTACGGGATCCACGAAAGGTCTCAAGGAGTTCCAAGATAGATACAGCTCTTTTTCCCACTCGGCGAATCAACTTATCAAGACCAATCGATGGCGAGCACATCATTACTAAATATCTCCATTTTACAAAACATTGCAATTTTTTGCACTCTGATAGAAATGATATGAACTATGTGTAGGTACGATTGATCGACTCGAACAACCGATGTTTAACAATCTTTAACGACACCAGTCTGAAATTAATACCAGAGTTTTAATTATATTTTAATGAGCTCTAACGACACCGGTCTGAAATCAATACCAGAGTTTTAATTATATTTTAATGAGCTCTAACGACACCGGTCTGAAATCAATACCAGAGTTTTAATTATATTTTAATGATCTCTAACCACACCAGTCTGAAGTCTATACAATAATTTTAATAAAGTTGTACCCCTTTAAACTCCATAATTCCACGACAAACCTAGGCATGGCAAAGTAATTATTCACCATTTTTTCCAGTAATGTGTAATTGTAGAAAATAGGGGCATAAAATAATTATTTCAGTTGGTTCATAATAACAAGATCACTTTGGTTGAAACGTGCATGGGTTCCGCTGTTAAAATGATGTTATATTGTCGTTCAGGAATTGATAATTAGTTTTGTCTAAGACATTTAAAAATGGGCCTTCCCGTTTTTGACACCATCAACAATTTTCGAAGACAAAGGTTGCAAATATCAATTTTTTAACAAAATAAATGGTAACACCTCTTTAAACTCGCATTTTTATTAATAAGGAACGTGAAAGAAATAGAAAAATGCTTATTTGACACTGTTGAAAAATTATTGTTGACGTTTTTACAGCGGCAATTGTAGGCTCACTGGATAAGCACAGTGATCCTCAGTTTGTGGACATTTTAAAAGAGAAAGCGTTGTATTATTTCAAGTACGATCTGGAAATGACGAATAAGCAAATAAATATTTGTAACCAGCTATCTCCTTATGACGAACAATGTTGTGTTGTCCAATATTGTAACTTTTATACATTTAATATAGAAATTACTAAGTGGGAGACCTGTGGTCTCGAGGTAAGGTTAATGCCTCGGGTGGGGGCTTAGTGGTCTTGAGGTAAGGTTAATGCCTCGGGTGGGGGCTTAGTGGTCTCGAGGTAAGGTGTCCGCCTCGGGTGGGGGCTTAGTGGTCTCAAGGTAAGGTTAATGCCTCGGGTGGGGACCTTGTGGTCTCGAGGTAAGGTGTCTGCTTCGGGTGGGGACCCTGTCGTCTCGAGGTAAGGTGTCTGTCTCGGGTGGGGGCTTAATGGTCTTGAGGTAAGGTGTCCGCCTCGGGTGGGGGCTTAGTTGTCAATTCTTGTCTCTCGTGCTCCACACATGCCACATCTTGTATACGTAAGTGATATGTACACGTTTGTTTTTCATGACCCTGTTCACCTCATTCACAACCTTCTGTAGTTACAGTTGACACTGTATTCGTCTTAGTCCTCAGTGAGCCCACATGATCAAAACTAGTTGTTGCTGTTGTTGTTCAAAGTTCATGATGTGTAAGTGTACTTCTTTGTGGGCCCTGAGCAGGGTGTTAAGTGGCTGGCCTCAGATCCAGTTGATGAAAATGAACCTGGGTCTTCCAAGCTGCTGTGGAATATTTGGCTTCATCTGCATAACCCTCACTACTTTGGAGATCACGTCAATACTCATTTCGCTAGCCAGACTGCCTGTTTCCACGGAACATTACATGGAAGAGAGGCGTGCTATTGGTCAGTATTTTACACGTGACCAAGACGTAACTTCCTGCTGTAATCCACTGACGTAGGTCAACATTGCCCGCATGTAGCCGCATCAATGCTTCCCAAAGGGGTTGTCAGTGTAGGTCCTCGAGGTCTCAGTCGCCAGTCCACAAAGGGGTTGTCTGTGCAGGTCCTCGATATCTCAGTCGCTAGTCCACAGAGGGGTTGTATTTACAATTCCTCGAGGTCTCAGTCGCCAGTCCACGAATGGGTTGTCTGTACAGGTCCTCGAGGAAAACCTGGTTCCAAAAATGGCGTTTTGAAACCGGTCAAGGCGAGACGACAGGCACATACATAGCAACCTCACGGTAACCTACAACACAACGTAGTGTTGGTCTATTCCAGGACGAGCGCAGAAACAGAAGAAAAAGCAGACACATACAAAGAAGAAGAAAAAGAAGAAGAAGAAGAAGAAGAAGAAGAAGAAGAAGAAGAAGAAGAAGAAGAAGAAGAAGAAGAACACAAATACAAAGAAGAAGAAGAAGAAGAAGAAAAAGAAGAAGAAGAAGAAGAAGAAGAAAACTAATACAAAGAAGAAGAAGAAGACAAAAACAAAAAAAAAGAAGAAGAAGAATAAGATGAAGAAGAAGAAGAAGAAGAAGAAAACAAATACAAAAAAGAAGAAGAAGAAGAAGAAGCAGACAAATACAAAGAAGAAGAAGACAAATACAAAGAAGAAGAAGACAAATACAAAGAAGAAGAAGAAGAAGAAGAAGAAGAAGAAGAAGAAGAAGAAGAAAACAAATACAAAGAAGAAGAAGAAGAAGAAGAAGAAGAAGACAAATACAAAGAAGAAGAAGACAAATACAAAGAAGATGAAGACAAATACAAAGAAGAAGAAGAAGAAGAAGAAGAAGAAGAAGACAAATACAAAGAAGAAGAAGAAGAAGAAGAAGAAGAAGAAGAAGAAAACAAATACAAAGAAGAAGAAGAAGAAGAAGAAGAAGAAGAAGAAGAAGACAAATACAAAGAAGAAGAAGACAAATACAAAGAAGATGAAGACAAATACAAAGAAGAAGAAGAAGAAGACAAATACAAAGAAGAAGAGGGGGAAGAAGAAGAACAAGAACAAGAAGATATAAAAACTGAAAACTCTATCTGTATATTATCAATATATATTTTTTTTAAGGTAGATGATTGAAAAAGATCAGTAATCAATAATTTGCCATCTGTCCGCGCTGTAATGGATAAATTCCTGCCGGTTCTCCACAACAAAAAGTTTGGCTTGGCTTCGTTCGTTCTCAATCTCCCACTACCAAACCCTAAAAGGGCTTAAGTAGCAGAATGAAGTCCAGAGAACGGAATGCGTTGTGTCGTAGTGTACAGCTTGACTGCGATATTTGCACCTTATGGTCCAACACATCCGACTTCAGCATCCATTTTTTAAGTACCGCGTTAGCATTCCCCTCTTCGATCCCTTCTCCTTAGCCAGTCTGCCCTGCTGCAGTCTGTTATCCAGGATCACCGAGTGGAGGTGTAGAAGGGTCTTGGCAGCTCTGGTTCGGTGGCCCTGACGCTAGCAGTCAGCTATGGGTAGCTGACCACTGCATCTAGCAGTAAGCTATGGGTCGCTGACCACTGCATCTAGCAGTAAGCTATGGGTCGCTGACCACTGCATCTAGCAGTAAGCTATGGGTCGCTGACCACTGCATCTAGCAGTAAGCTATGGGTCGCTGACCACTGCATCTAGCAGTAAGCTATGGGTCGCTGACCACTCCAGCTCATGCGCTGCCCAACAAAAAGTTTGAGAACAACTGCTCTGGATAAGAATATGATGGCCACTGGTAACGTGTAACAAATAACATAACAATTCCACCAATAACAACACGTGCCGTGTTGACTAGCAATCTGGATGTGATATTTTTTTTTTTTTTTTTTTTTTTTTTTTTTGCCTTATTTTTCTCTAATCCCCAAGGCGGTGTGCGTTGCACTGTGTTTTTATTTTGCGCCTCTCGGCCCTGTGCATCCGACTTCAGCACGCATTTTATGTAAGGGTCTGCTTCCTCCTGCATTTTCTAAGGGTTTGCTTCCCCGGGGTAACGGCCGGTGCTGTGATGGGGATCGAACCCAGCACCTTCGGGTCGTGAGCCGTGCCACTTAACCACTAGGCCACGCCGTCCCCTGGATGTGATATGAAGTTGTGGAAGCAATCCGTCATAGGTGTCCCAGAAACAGAAGAAAGAATATCCCGTGTCCCGGTGGATCGAGAAAAAAAACATTGTCAGCTGTCTTCCTTCTGTTCCACTTTTCTCTCTCTCTCTCTTTCTCTCTCTCTCTCGCTCTCTCTCTCTCGCTCTCTGTCTTTATACCTCTCCTTCTACTGATGTGCATGTTTATATCTTCTTTTCCCCATTACGTTAGTCTTCTTTCTATTCCAATTCTCTCTCTCCCTCTCTCTCCCTCCCTCTCTCTATGTCTCTCTCTCTTTCTCTCTGTCTTGATATCTCTCCTTCTATTTATATGCATGTTTATATCTTCGTTTCCACATCACGCCAGTCTTCCTTCTGCTCTAATTCTCTCTCTCCCTCACTCTCTCTCTTTCTCCCTCTCTCTCTTTCTCCTTCTCTCTCTCTCCCTCCGTCTCTTTCTCCCTCCCTCTTTCTCTCTCTTTCTCCCTCCCTCTCTCTCTCTTTCTCCCTCTCGCTCTCCCTCCCTCCTTTCCTTTCTCCCTCCCTCTCTTTCTTTCTCCCCTCTCTATCTCCCTCTCTCTCTCTCTTTATATCTCTCCTTCTATTGATGTGCATGTTTATATCTCCGTTTCCCCACCAACCCAGCCTCCCACCTTGCCACACCTTGAACTCAAAGACCATCAAACGAAGAAAGAAACTCCGATGAGATTCTCACGTGCTCAATGGAAAGCTAGTCCCAATCTTACTCTCCCATTAAAAGGTACTACTTTCAACGGAAGAAAAGGGACTTTCATGTTGCGGGATGGATAGAGAAGACGGAAACTAAAGGTCAAGGCAGTGGCAAAGAGATTATTCCACATCTGCTTTGCGGGGATGAAATTAATCTCAGGTACAGAATCACGTTTCTGAAAGTTTCGAATGATTTCCTGCGGGTATACGAAAGCTAACGATACACTGCTCAGGCGGAAATTGCGTGGTTTCTGTAATTTTTCTTTGTCACGATTTCCTTGGAGAGTAAAAGTGAGCAATATCTAGAACGATTACGTCATTAACAAGATGTGTGTACACACAGCACGTGCGCCTGGTCCTGATTCACGATAATGTTGAACAGGTATGCGTTCTACACCGTACCTTGTCGGACAGGCAAAAGTAAACACAGATGTGGCGGCATTGGAAATGAACCGCTAGTAATCTCATTGACAAACACTACATACACTGAAACTACAACAAGCTACCTTATTTCGTATGAGAACTGGTCACTGCAGACTGCTTGAATATCTATACCGACTGAAGATCTCACACACCGATGAGTGTCCATGTGGAACAGGGGGGGGGGGCAGAATCATGTACACATTCTACAGGAGTTCCCACTCTATAGGGAAATGAGATACCAGACCTGGTCAGAGGGTACTGAGACAAAAGCTGTGGAGCATCCGCTCCGACCTGGTGAAGACTACAGACTTCATCATGGCGACTGGCCTGCACATATATCCTGACCAAAAATCCTGAAAGCAAACATCCTAAACAAAACCTACGTTCCGGACAAAAAAGCTCTTCGCCATGGACAAAAGGAAGACTAATGAATACAGCTAAATTATACAAAACTGTACAAAACTAAACAAAACTGTACAAAACTAAACAAAACCATACAAAACTAAACAAAACCATACAAAACTAAACAAAACCATACAAAACTAAACAAAACTACAAAACTAAACAAAACTGTACATAACTAAACAAAACCATACAAAACTAAACAAAACTGTACAAAACTAAACAAAACTGTACAAAACTAAACAAAACCATACAAAACTAAACAAAACTAAACAAAACTAAACAAAACTGTACAAAACTAAACAAAACTGTACAAAACTAAACAAAACCATACAAAACTAAACAAAACTGTACAAAACTAAACAAAACTGTACAAAACTAAACAAAACTGTACAAAACTAAACAAAACCATACAAAACTAAACAAAACTGTACAAAACTAAACAAAACCGTACACAACTAAACAAAACTGTACAAAACTAAACAAAACCATACAAAACTAAACAAAACTACAAAACTAAACAAAACCATACAAAACTAACCAAAACTGTACAAAACTAAACAAAACCATACAAAACCATACAAAGCTATACAAAACCATACAAAACCATACAAAACTATACAAAGCTATACAACATATATTCAGATTGAAAACGTACTTATCTGAAATGCATGGCCTAGATAATAATAGTATGTCCACTAGGAATGTACTGAGACATCAGTTATTGGACACCAATGTTAGTTAGCTAGTTAGTCGACAGATGAGCCTCACTGCACATCGAACAAGTCTATAGGTGGTCAGCTCTCTTCTTCAGTATATCCCTCAGCGTATGTCGGCTCACGACACCAGGTATGTGTTGGTTCACTAGTCTCCTTTGACTTCCAGCGGTCCCCACACCACCTGGCTAGATCAAATCGAAAAGGCATCATCATCAGTACACGCAGCCTGGGACTCAACCATTCATCGTGCTCATGGACGACTGGAACCATGTCCATTATTGACTAAGCAGTCTACATCCTTCCTTCCTTCCTTCCTTCCTTCCTTCCTTTCTTCCTTCCTTCCTTCCTTCCTTTCTTTTTTCCTTCCTTCCTATATGCCTGCCTGCCTGCTGGCCTACCTACCTACCCACCTACCTACCAATTCATCTATCTACCTACCTACCTATTCACCTACCTACCTACCTATCTTCCTACCTACATACATACCTACCTTAGCCACAGCCATCCTTGATTAGAAAAAGAAAATGGACACAATGAATAAGATTTTCGTAGATTAATAAAGAGACGTGAACATACAAAGAGAGCACATCCATCCATATACACAGCAACAGAAGACAAAGAAACACGATAGCGTGTACAACAACAACAACAAACCACTATGAATATATTACTTTCAGACTTATCTACCAGCAAGCCGCCATCTTTGAATCTTTCCGCTGACTCTGAAACTTTCAAGCTCAATTTTTTTCAGAATTGTTTACGTTTATTTCTTTCTTTGCTCTTGTAATTCTACGCACCTTCTTCTTAACTCGCCACCGATCATCTGTTGGGTCTGTATATCGAGTTAGACAGACCAGACCGTATGTTCTGTTTTATATTCAGTAACTCATCAGCTGTGACTCTTTCTAGATTCACATCTTTTCTCTGCAACTTGACGGGGTGGGGATGTGAGGATGTGGGTGAGGGGGGGGGGGATTGAGAGAGTGGAGAAGAGAGGGTAGTGAATATGAGATAGGGAGTGGTGGGGAGTGCGGTGGGGTGTGGTAGCCGTGGTAGAACTAAAAGAAAATGTCATTCTTGTTCTATGTTATTCTTATCTAGATATGTTTTCTCCCGTTCTTGTTCTATGTTATCTTTATCAAGATATGTTTTCTCCCGTTCTTGTTCTATGTTTTCTTTATCAAGATATGTTTTCGCCCGTTCTTGTTCTATGTTATCCTTATCTAGATATGTTTCTCCAGTTCATGTTCTATGTCATCCAAATGAAGATATGTTTTCTCCCGTTCTTGTTCTATGTTATCCTTATCAAAATATGTTTTCTCCCGTTCTTGTTCTATGTTATCCTTACCCAGATATGTTTTCTCCCGTTCTTGTTCAAGAAAGTGAAAGACATATGCTTATTTAAATGTCTCAATAATTTTCTTAATTTCTGTATCTGTTCACTCTGTTTCACTGCCTCTGTTAATTGTCTCTGTTCTCTTTCCTTTTCTCACTCTCCCCTCCCTTGTTGCGGCCTTTAAATATGCCATCATGGCATGCTTGTTAGCGACCGCTTTGCCAATCACTCCTTCTTCTTCTTCTTCTTCTTTTCCTGCGTTTATTCTCTTTCGCTGCCAAGCCCTGACCTGGACTTTGCAAGTAGCAGGATGTAGTCCGGAAAACTGAATGCGTTGTGTCGCTAGTTTACAGCTTGACTGCGATATTTGCACCTTTCTGTCCGGCACAATGGAGTCATGGGGGCTTGTTGCGACCTTTCAATACGCCATCAGGCAGGATTGATGGCGACCGCTTTGCCAATCACTGATCAATGAACTGAAGTGAAACATTGAAGAGAACATAACCAGAAAGGTAATCCTCATATTTTTGCTCCAGGCGCTGTTATGATTCTGCCAATCTAACGCTGTGTGCAAAACGAATAAATTAATTTTAAGACAACTTGAACGTTTTTAGATTTTCCCTGAGTTCTGGTTCTTTCCCGTGTAAAACGTTTTATTTTAGTGTGATCACGTGGTTATGACGTAATCCAGGTGAAAATGTTTTCTCAAACATGAAAATAAATGAGTCATAATGTGAGCCAGGCTTATTTTTGAGATGTATTTTCATTCGTATATTTTTTTAAAATAAAATCTGTGAATACCTCTTTCCTCTCTGTCTCCCGCGTTTTTTTCCCCTTTGTTTCACTCTCTCGTAATGTCAACTGGTTGACATCCTTCAGCTGTTAGAAACCGAATCACCGCTCGCTGATCAACTCTGGACGGATTCCGTATCACACCCGCCATGTTTTCAACGGTCTGCTAAGGAAACAATGAGTCGGAGGATAATGACATTTTGCAAACTTGACAGTTGGTATGTGCTGTTTTCAACATCATGCGCATCGTACGTATGTCCACTTAGTGCAGTTAGGTCCGGTTTCAGTTGAACACGCCTCGTATATAAATATATATATTTATTTATACATACTCAAATCTTTATATAAAGTATGCCTCTATCTCTCTCTCTGTCTCTCTCTTTCTCATTGTTCTACCCACTCATCCGCCTGAATCTTTTTTTCCCGTTTCCCGCTCCCTTATATGTCTCTTTCCCTTTTCGTAAAGTTGTCTGAACAAGTCTCTCCATTTGACCATATCCTCTGCAGCTCTCTTCATTTCACCAAAGCTTCGTACGTTGATGTCTCTGCAAGCCTGAGATGTAGCTGTGTGGTTTGGCCACACCCTTCATTTTGTCCCTTGGATCTTGCCTTCTAGTATATTCTGTAGTACACTTTCGTGTCGCATATTGGAACCTTGCCAACAATTTCAGTTTTTGTATTATTTGTAGTATTTGTGTTTGTGTCCCTACCTCAAAATGCGAATAGACGTGCACTGTCCCCCATCAACAGCAGAGATACAGAGCCGTCATCGTGTAGTATGTCCTTTATAGAACGTCGCTCCCATCACAGTCTGTCTGAAAGAAACTCGTTCCCTTGCCAAAACTCCAGCCTCCGCCACAGTCATACCTAGGCACTACTGGATATCTTTGTGCCATTGTCTTCTTGGTCTACCCCTTCCTCTTTTGCCTGGCACCATACCTTCCATCACTGTTCTCTCGAGACCGTTGTGTCTCTTAATTGTGACCAAAGTATTTGCATTTTTTAGCCAACATGGAATTGATAAACCAGTTCTCCTCTATGCTCAGCTCTTGCCGAATGTCTACATTTGTCTTTTTCTCTATCCAGGGTATTCTGAGGATCTTTCTGTAACATTTTGACTCAAAAGATTCGATTCTTTGTCTGGAAGTTTTGGTAATCGTCCATGATTCACAGCCATAAGATGCCACAGGAAAAACACAGGCTCTCAGGACCTTTACAGAGCCATCACGTTGCTAAATGGTACCTAGCAAATAGACCAAATCAAACAGCAGAATTGGCCAATCTTTGCATCCCAAGACAGCCCATCGACAAGCTTGTTAAGCTGCTCGGCCAGTGTGCTGAAAGTTCTAAGATTCCTACGTCCAATAGGTGCATACGTTGCAAAGATATTATACCAGGAAACTAGGGAAGGAGGACTAACGTCTGGTCAGGTAAAATATACACATCAGACGGGTTAGTCAGTGTCAGGTAAAATATACAGATCAGACGGGTTAGTCAGTGTCAGGTAAAATAAACAGATCAGACGGGTTAGTCAGTGTCAGGTAAAATATACTGATGAGACGGGTTAGTCAGTGTCAGGTAAAATATACTGATGAGACGGGTTAGTCAGTATCAGGTAAAATATACTGATGAGACGGGTTAGTCAGTGTCAGGTAAAATATACTGATGAGACATGTTAGTCAGTGTCAGGTAAAATATACTGATCAGACGGGTTAGTCAGTGTCAGGTAAAATATACTGATCGGACATGTTAGGTGTCAGGTAAAATATACTGATCAGACGGGTTAGTCAGTGTCAGGTAAAATATACTGATCAGACATGTAAGGTGTCAGGTAAAATATACTGATCAGACATGTTAGTCAGGGTCAGGTAAAATATACCGAAAAGAGGGGTTAGTCATTGTCAGGTAAAATATACTGATCAAACATGTTAGTCAGGTTCAGGCAATACATACTAGCCAAGACCCTCAACTCGGCTTCCTATTAGCCCTTCCTGGAAAAGGGCTGTTTCATGGCAGCCTGTCTAACCAGGTCAGGATCGACGTAATCCCCGTAGTAGTTAGGGACACGAAGATGAAGCCAAGCATAGCACAACCGCCTGGAGAAACCCGGTCCACATTCATCAGCACGCTCGGGATGTGATGAAAGCTACAGCAACTTAACGTCCTATTCAGGACGTACAAAAGAATAACCTACTCATTGTGGGCATTCGCAAACAAACAACAACAAAGACATTACTACTGGATATGCGAAGAGGTCCTAAGGTCAGAGGGGTGTTGGACAGGATCGCACTTTGTGAACTAATTTAACCAATACATCACCAGCTAAAGAATGACTATAATCAGCATCGAACGCAGCAAATAATCAAAGCGGCTGAGACCAGAATCAGCATCCAACGCAGCAAATAATCAAAGCGGCTGAGACCAGAATCAGCATCGAACGCAGCAAATAATCAAAGCGGCTGAGACCAGAATCAGCATCGAACGCAGCAAATAATCAAAGCGGCTGTGACCAGAATCAGCATCGAACGCAGCAAATAATCAAAGCGGCTGTGACCAGAATCAGCATCGAACGCAGCAAATAATTAAAGCGGCTGAGACCAGAATCAGCATCGAACGCAGCAAATAATTAAAGCGGCTGAGACCAGAATCAGCATCGAACGGAGCAACTAATCAAAGCGGCTGAGACCAGAATCAGCATCGAACGCAGCAAATAATAAAAGCGGCTGAGACCAGAATCAGCATCGAACGCAGCAAATAATCAAAGCGGCTGAGACCAGAATCAGCATCGAACGGAGCAACTAATCGAAGCGGCTGAGACCAGAATCAGCATCGAACGCAGCAAATAATCAAAGCGGCTGAGACCAGAATCAGCATCGAACGCAGCAAATAATCAAAGCGGCTGTGACCAGAATCAGCATCGAACGCAGCAAATAATTAAAGCGGCTGAGACCAGAATCAGCATCGAACGCAGCAAATAATTAAAGCGGCTGAGACCAGAATCAGCATCGAACGGAGCAACTAATCGAAGCGGCTGAGACCAGAATCAGCATCGAACGCAGCAAATAATCAAAGCGGCTGAGACCAGAATCAGCATCGAACGCAGCAAATAATCAAAGCGGCTGAGACCAGAATCAGCATCGAACGCAGCAAATAATCAAAGCAGCTGAGACCAGAATCAGCATCGAATGCAGCAAATAATTAAAGCGGCTGAGACCAGAATCAGCATCGAACGGAGCAACTAATCGAAGCGGCTGAGACCAGAATCAGCATCGAACGGAGCAAATAATTAAAGCGGCTGAGACCAGAATCAGCATCGAACGGAGCAACTAATCGAAGCGGCTGAGACCAGAATCAGCATCGAACGCAGCAAATAATCAAAGCGGCTGAGACCAGAATCAGCATCGAACGCAGCAAATAATCAAAGCGGCTGAGACCAGAATCAGCATCGAACGCAGCAAATAATCAAAGCAGCTGAGACCAGAATCAGCATCGAATGCAGCAAATAATTAAAGCGGCTGAGACCAGAATCAGCATCGAACGCAGCAAATAATTAAAGCGGCTGAGACCAGAATCAGCATCGAACACAGCAACTAATCAAAGCAGCTGAGACCAGGATCAGCATCGAACGCAGCAACTAATCAAAGCAGCTGAGACCAGAATCAGCATCAAACTCAGCAACTAATCAAAGCGGCTGAGACCAGAATCAGCATCGAACACAGCAACTAATCGAAGCGGCTGAGACCAGGTGTAGCCTCATAAAGTGCAGTAAAACAATGCACCAAAAACGAGGTCTTCATAGAGCACTAGCAAGAGACAACAACAGCATAACAGATCGACAAATCATGTAAGCAGAATGAAGACAATGCTACCCTAACATCTATTTGTCAATGGCTGAAATTCCGAAAATGTTTGCATAAACAGAGAGAGACCCTGATTGCACTTTTCAAACCTGTCGAAATCCTTGCCGCCATTAAGCAGTCAAAACTAAGCACAGCTCCTGGATTAAATTGGATAACAATGGACGTTCTTAAGATAGGAGAAGAAACTCAGCAATTCAGCTGCCAAAATTGTTGAATAAATGTCTCGATTTAGTATAAACGGAAAGCCTCAAATACTGTTCTAATCTATTAAAAATAGAGAAACCGAACTTCTTTGGAACCTACCGTCCACCCAGTTTGTCTGTTTCCAATACAATCTAGAGCCTTTGCTAACAGACACGACAGACAACTCAATGAACAAGAACATCAATCCGGATTCAGGAAAGGGCAATAACCAAGTCTACGCGATCAATAAACTGATGGAGAGGTCACGCTAACTGTGCATGTCCTTATATCTTGTATTTATCGATTACGAAACAGTCCTTGACAGAATCGAGACAAATGTTATGGTAACGGTTCTTAGTATCCAGGGCATCTCTGAAACCTATATAAAATGCGTCGAGGAAACCTATATAAAATGCGTCGAGGAAACGTACAAAGACGACCACTCTTCCCCTACTCTCTCTTCTCACCTCACTCTGTTTCATGTGACTCTGTCCTACAGTCACACCCTTGCACAACTTTCACACTCGCCCTCGTGGTAAAGCCCTTCCATTGCACTTTGGTTGGGCTAGCTTCTGAGGGCGCACAAACCTAGCATAGGTACATACAGATGCACACATGCATCCAAGCACTGGTTTATGCGTCCTGATATCGCCCAATTGACTACGGTCTGGGGTGGAAAATGGCGCGCCTCCGCCAGTAGAAACTAGTGAGGCAAACATTTAAGCAAAAAAAAAAAAACGTACAAAGACTGCAATACAACAACCACGCTAGACCATCGTGCCGTACTAGACTGTAATACAACCACCACGCTAGACCATCGTGCCGTACTAGACTAGACTGTAATACAACAACCACGCTAGACCATCCTGCCGTACTAGTCAGGCATGCGTAACACGTGGCCTGTCCTCCTATACGTTCTTAACAACGCCGTATATTGTCAGTATATGTCCAGTATATATCTAGTAAACGTTCAGTATATGTCCATTATATGCCCAGTATATGTCCAGTATATGCCCAGTATATGTCCAGAATATGTCCAGTATATGTCCAATATATGTCCAGTATATGTCCAGTATATGTCCAGTATATGTCCAATATATGCCCAGTATGTGTCCAGTATATGTCCGGTATATGCCCAGTATATGTCCAGTATATGCTCAGTATGTGTAAAGTATATCTCCAGTATATGTCTAGTATATGTCCAGTATATGTCCAGTATATGTCCAGTATATGCCCAGTATATGTCAAGTATATGTCCAGTATACGTCTAGTATATGTCTAGTATATGTCGAGTATATGTCCAGCATATGTCCAGTATATGCCCAGTATATGTCCAGTATATGTCCAGTATATGTCCAGTATATGCCCAGTATATTTCCAGTATATATCTAGTATATGCCCAGTATATGCCCAGTATATGTCCAGTATATGTTTCTATTTCAACAGGAGTCCCAACAGGGCAACATAATTTCCCCCAAAGTTATTTACAGCTACTCTCAAATACATTTTCTACAATTCCATTGGATCGACAGAGGTATTAATATAGATGGCGAATGGCTCACCCATTTATGATTTGCAGATGAGGTCGTCCTTATCCGGCATACCATTGAGGAAGCCCAACAATCCTTGAATGACCTAAATGAGGTCAGCAGAGCTGATGGTCTGAAGATTATTACAAGTAAAACAGCCGCCCTCAGTCACGCTCAGCCACTCTCAGTCGCCCTCAGTCACCCTCAGTCACGCTCAACGCAGGACGTCAAGCTATGAGAGCAAACCGTTGAGGATGTTAGTTCCTATGCCGTCTAGGCCATGTGGTGTGTCAACCATAAAACTAACCAGGAAATCTCTAGACGATGAAAAGCAACTTGGTTTTCCTTCTACTCAATTACTCCAACACTCCACGAGATGAAAGACACCCTAACAAGAGCCCGCACTTTTAATTTCATGGTCATCCAACATTCTGAAAGGAACGGAACAGCGCGTACAACAAATTTAGATATCTGATAAAATCAGAAACGAAGAACTTCTACATCAAACATTGTTGCGGGACGTTATGGAAGCAGTAATATCAGGCAAACAACGCTGGGCTGGACATGTGGTACGCATGCCTGACAATAGATGGCATACAGAACACCGCTGGGCTGGACATGTGGTACGCATGCCTGACAATAGATGGCACACAGAACACCGCTGGGCTGGACATGTGGAACGCATGCCTGACAATAGATGGCACACAGAACACCGCTGGGCTGGACATGTGGAACGCATGCCTGACAATAGATGGCACACAGAACACCGCTGGGCTGGACATGTGGTACGCATGCCTGACAATAGATGACACACGTGACACCGCTGGGCTGGACATGTGGTACGCATGCCTGACAATAAATGGCACACAGAACACCGCTGGGCTGGACATGTGGTACGCATGCCTGATAATAGATGGCACACAGAACACCGTTTTGGTGACCCTCTGTCCGTGCACGCTCACATGACCCGCCCACATATGCAATGGTGGGATAGATTGACTAATGACCTAGATCCTTATTGGTACAGCGATGCGAAAGATTGGGACGCAGACAGACTATTGTTGGCTTCCTCACATACAACCCATTTGCCTCACTGACGCCCAAGATAATGTAATAATGTGAATATGATGTGCGCCTACCTCTCTGGGGACATTGTTATTGAATCTTCTTTCTATCAAATTCACTCGTTCCATTCTACGGTAGCACAATATTTTTAACGAGTTCTTTTTCATCTTTCTTTGCTATAGTCCACGTTTCAGTCCCATAGAGTGCAAATGGCCATTCATGAGTGGCGATTATTCTTTGCCTCAGCTCTATCTTGATATTCTTTTAGGTTCACAATTTCTGTCTTTCTCTAAAGGCTATATTTTTTTTTTTATTGCAATCCTGGTCTCAATTTCTGTCTCATTACGGGCTTACATTTATTTGCCTATGTTGTTTGGCTATCACCACCGTATTTGCTTTAGATGTGTTTATTTTCATGCCAAACCCTTTGGTTGAGCTGCTTTTCAATCAGGATTTGCAGCGCTGATATTGATCATCGTAATATAGCTTGATTATCTTCAAATTTGATGGCACTTACTTCCATACCATTGACTTTAACACCGGCATTGCAACTGAACAAGTTTTTCCATCAACATCTCAGAATATGTGTAATAGAGATTCGGTGCAAACAAGCAAACCTGTCGCACCCCCTCTCTAAAACCTGTCGAACCGCCTGTCTCAAACCTGTCGCACCCCCTGTCTCAAACCTGTCACACCCCCTGTCTCAAACCTGTCGCACCCCCTGTCTCAAACCTGTCGCACCCGCTGTCTCAAACCTGTCGCACCCCTGTCGCATCCCCTGTTTTATTGAAACTGAGACTTTTGCATATTTGGAACAGATATAAATTAATAATTGTCTATAACAGCGGATCTTTTTTTTAGTTTTGTTTTGTTTTGTTCGCCTTATTTCTCTAATCCCCAAGGCGGTGTGCGTTGCACTGTGGTTTTTATTTTGCGCCTGTCGGCTCAGTGCCTCCGACTTCAGCATGCATTTTATGTGAGGGTCTGCTTCCTCCTGCATTTTCTAAGGGTTTGCTTCCCCGGGGTAACGACCGGTGCTGTGATGGGGTTCGAACCCAGCACCTTTGGGTTGTGAGCCGTACCACTTAACCACTAGGCCACGCCGTCCCCCTTAACAGCGGATCTAAACTTTTTCATTACAACTGACCCACTTAAATATCATTTGTTGCGTGGACACCGGCAATATTCTGTGTACGAAAACACTCAAAAAAGAATTATTTGCATTAGCCATATTAAGCAATTTCTGCAATTGAAAATGTTCATTAACAAGAAAACAATAACATTTATCAAAGTTTTTTAAGTCTTGAATTGAATGTTCGCTTTAAAAAAAAAAAATTAAATTTTGACTGAATCATTGAAGATCTTATTTACGTTTTCTGGTATCTTCTTAGCAACCAATATTTCCCTGCCGTATGCAGGCGTGGTATTAAGTCACCGACTGAAGGGTTTCCTTAATTCGTGCTATAAGTCCAGAAAGCTTTCCAGACATTGCACGTTCTGTGCTTATTACAAGGCATTGAATCCAGTTAAATGTCTTAATTTCTGATTAACTCGTTGAAGCTGTTAAAACGTTTTTCAGTAGTAGGTGTACAAAGAAGAGACCCACAGTAAAAGTAAAGTAAAGTAAAGTATCCCATAGCATTACTGCCGTAGGGGTGTGAGGTATTAGCGATCTCATATTTCAAAGGTTCGGCTATATGAGGGCGGTAGCCATCTCCTCTCCCTCGCCGCTTTTACTTCCCGGACTGAACCGGTACCCATTTAAGGCTGGGTCGACCCGGGAGCCATTGCGGTCTGAAAAAAACATTACCGCCTCAACTGGGGAAGGAACCCAGGACCACTCAGATGCGAAGCCAGCGCGCTAACCACTGCGCTGCGTCTTGGAAAATGTGTTTCTGGTGCTCAAACCTAACGCAGCACAATAATGTGGATTTGTTTGTTTTATTTTTGCACAATAATGTGGATTTGTTTGTTGTGTTTGTGCAAAAAAATGTGGATTTGTTTGTTATGTTTGTGCACAATAATGTCGATTTGTTTGTTATGTTTGTGCTTTCGTCCAGTTGAAAAGCAACATAGAAGAGGCATGCAATCCTTTCTAATAACTGTTCCTTGAAGTTGGCGGACAAACCGTCGATTCGCTTCTAAACTGTCATTTGACAAAGTTAATAAGGAAAGATCCTTGCCAGCTTTTCTGTTGATCAAAGCAGAATCCGTGATGTTTTTACAGCTGGTAATATAAGTTTTTCAGCTTTGGTGGGCCGTTTTCCCGTTCTTGGTATTAGTTAAGCAACTTCAAAAGAGGCCCTCGCTGTATTGTCTTTGTTACAATCAGTTGCAATGGGTTTGTTTTTGTTGGCCATTCTTTTACTTTCCCAAAGGTCATGCTCCTTGCCTTTGTAAAGAAATCAATGCTCTTTGAGCCATGTTCTTGTATGTTTTCTAACGCGATGTCTTCCCAGGTTTGACAGTTTCATAATTTCGTTGCATAATCTGCCATAACATAACAAACACTGAGGTAGTTGGTTATCGTCTGGGCCTGTACATGGGAAGTCAATCGACATTTTTCTTGCTTTATCGGCAGCGCTTTTTAAAATGACTGGAAGAAACTTCATTTTGAATTGAGCAGAATGCACTCCCATCATCATTATCAATACGTTTACGTATTGAGTTCATCCAGCAATCAATAGTGAGGCCGAGCTAAAATGTATTTTAGCGATATTCAACGCGTTATTATTTATCCTGTCTTTCGCAACATCGTCTCCGTCAATCGTCTTACCGAGTTTCATTCTCCTAGCGATTCAGAGCACGATCCACAAACCCGATGACGTCAAATTCTCGAACCACAGGAAACTGTTATCTGTCTTTTAGTCTGGTATTTTTACTCTGTCTGGTCCGCATCTTTAGATATTCGGCCCAGTGGCAGTGTTTTCAGAAGTATGCGATTACGGACGACAGTTCTGCTGTTCCGTTCGGTCATCTCCCTTACGGCTAAATTTCCCACCGGAACGTCTGTTTAATCGGGCATATATCTAATTGTTTTAACGTTTTCTAAATTCTTTATCCTTTATCTGTCTTTCTATTTTTTTATATTTTTATATTTATCTCTTTTTTCTTATTGTTCATAACATTTCCTGAAGCCTTCGCGAGGACCTCGTCACCTCTCTAAGGGTCCGCGGACTATAGATTAGGAACCGCTGATCTATAACATTATAAAGCTATATACTACTTTAATTGGCCGAGGGGTTTTGATGTCGCTCTTATCAGCACGAGGACCTGCGTTCAAATCATAAATACGCTATAAAATAGTTTTTCATGTCAGAAATAAAAAAAATCTAGCATGTATAGTGTGTGGCGACTGCAGAGGAAAACGTTCTTTAATCCTGTGAGGGTTTGCTATGAGGGTTTGATCATTGGGCGTGCACACAGAAACATTGTACCAGTATACACAGAACAGGTGTACCAGTACAAACAGAACTGCAGTACCAGTACAAACAGAATTACTGTACTAGTACAAACAAAGCTACCGTACCAGTACAAACAGAGCCACTGTACCAGTGCAAAAAGAACCACTGTGCCAGTACAAACATAGTCACTGTACAAATACAAACAGAACCACCGTACCAGTACAAACAAAGTCACTGTACCAATACAAACAGAACCATTGTACCAGTACAAACAGAGCCACTGTACCAGCACACACAGAACAATTTACCAGTACAAACAGAGCTACTGTACCAGTACAAACAGAGCCACTGTACCAGTACAAACAGAGCCGCAGTACCAGTACAAACAGAGCCACTGCTTCCAACAAATCATGTGGAGAAAGCGATTATAAAGCGTTGTACCTATGACAAACACCCTCACCATGTAACTTGATATTCCTCCAACAAGCGAAGTTTGGGTGAAACAACTGTCCCAAACATGGATGCACACAAAAACTAATTTCCAAGTCGGCGAACCAAATCTAGATTGTACAATTATTGTTTTAAAACTAAACACAACATTCGTAGCCTGCAAAAATATATACTTCTGTTTTATTAATGTCCAGTCAACCATCTCTGACATTAAGAACACCCGTTGACAGTATTACAAGTTAGTATCTGCTTTAGAATCCCTGTGTAACATTGGAAAGAATAAATAGAGCCAGACTAGAATATATAGGAAGAAGAAAGTTAGAAGCAGACTAGAATACATATGGAGAAGAAAGTTAGAGGCAGACTAGAATACATATAGAGAAGAAAGTTAGAGGCAGACTAGAATACATATAGAGAAGAAAGTTAGAGGCAGACTAGAATACATATAGAGAAGAAAGTTAGAGGCAGACTAGAATACATATGAAGAAGAAAGTTAGAGGCAGACTAGAATACATATGTGGAAGAAAGTTAGAGGCAGACTAGAATACATATGTGGAAGAAAGTTAGAGGCAGACTAGAATACATACGGAGAAGAAAGTTAGAGGCAGACTAGAATATTTATGTGGAAGAAAGTTAGAGGCAGACTAGAATACATATAGAGAAGAAAGTTAGAGGCAGACTAGAATACATATGAAGAAGAAAGTTAGAGGCAGACTAGAATACATATGGAGAAGAAAGTTAGAGGCAGACTAGAATACATATGGAGAAGAAAGTTAGAGGCAGACTAGAATACATACGGAGAAGAAAGTTAGAGGCAGACTAGAATACATATGGAGAAGAAAGTTAGAGGCAGACTAGAATACATACGGAGAAGAAAGTTAGAGGCAGACTAGAATACATATGGAGAAGAAAGTTGGAGGCAGACTAGAATACATATGGAGAAGAAAGAGGCAGACTAGAATACATATGGAGAAGAAAGAGGCAGACTAGAATACATATGGAGAAGAAAGTTGGAGGCAGACTAGAATACATATGGAGAAGAAAGAGGCAGACTAGAATACATATGGAGAAGAAAGAGGCAGACTAGAATACATATGGAGAAGAAAGATGCAGACTAGAATACATATGTGGAAGAAAGTTAGAGGCAGACTAGAATACATATGGAGAAGAAAGTTAGAGGCAGACTAGAATACATATGGAGAAGAAAGTTAGAGGCAGACTAGAATACATATGGAGAAGAAAGAGGCAGACTAGAATACATATGGAGAAGAAAGTTAGAGGCAGACTAGAATACATATGGAGAAGAAAGTTAGAGGCAGACTAGAATACATATGGAGAAGAAAGTTAGAGGCAGACTAGAATACATACGGAGAAGAAAGTTAGAGGCAGACTAGAATACATATAGAGAAGAAAGTTAGAGGCAGACTAGAATACATATGGAGAAGAAAGTTAGAGGCAGACTAGAATACATATGGAGAAGAAAGTTAGAGGCAGACTAGAATACATACGGAGAAGAAAGTTAGAGGCAGACTAGAATACATATGGAGAAGAAAGTTAGAGGCAGACTAGAATACATACGGAGAAGAAAGTTAGAGGCAGACTAGAATACATATGGAGAAGCGAGTATCTGAAAGGTCAAAGTTGATTATGTAATTTTCCTTGAGAAATGTGTTTATCCCAAAATAACATTTTCTATTTTCACAACAGAGATGACTAATAAAGATTATTTGTAAAATGATTCGGTTTTATCTTCCGTAAACTAATATGATTCTTGCACGGTCATGTTTTGGCCAGGCAGTCAAATCGGGTTTTCAGTCTGCGTTTATTATTCAGGGATTACCGTATAACAAAATACCAATGGCTTGACTTGACACTTCATCTGGCTCCCTGAGGAACATTAGGACGTCACCAGATGCTTACATCATCATCATTACCAACATTATTTTTTCGTCCGGTTTCCCAAGGAGCATAGGACTTTAACAGGTGCTCCCCATCTGTTCCTTTTCTGTACCGTCTTCTTGAATTCCGTTCACGAAAATCTTAGGACCTGACTTCATCCTCGACCGTTCGCCCACATGTGTTTCTTGGCCCACCCACTTCTCTTTGCCTGTGGATTCTTACCTAGTGCATGTCTGGTTATACTGTCCGGCTTCTTTCAGAGAGTGTCTCATGTTTCTATTTCATATTTTCTGCTGTATTTTGTCGTGTTCTCACCGATCTGTGTTTGCTATTACTTCTGGCCATATTATACAAACAAGCGACGAAGACCCTGGCTAACTTAACTTAACGTCTTATGCTGGTTTAGAGGACTATGCAGAGTCGGTATACAAACAAGTTTCTTTTACATTCACTTGATCTAAAAATACATTTGCGCATCCAATCTATTCTTGAAAGCATTAATTGCACCTGCCTCCACTATTTTCTGTGGCAATGCATTCCAAGCATTCACTACTGTCTGACTGAAATAAGTATTTCTTTGTATCTAAAATGGATCTTTCTTTAACTAATTTGTAGCTGTACCCTCTAGTTCTTGTATGTGGTTGTTTAAAAAAAATCGTGTTGTAGTCTAATTTATCCTTTCCTTTGATTATCTTATAAACCAGTATTTAGTCAACTCGAATTCTTCTCTGTTTTTCTAGACACTGTAGACCAGTTTTTCAGTCTGTAATTATAATTATACTTCTGAATCCGACTATCAGTCTTGTCGCTCTTCTTTGCATCATTTTCAGCATGTTTATATCTCCTCTACGATAATGACTCCACACCTGTACACAGTACTTCAATCTAGGTATAACTTATACTGTTTGACAATTACTTCCTTGCTCCTATGTTTAATATTTCTTTTTATCATACCTAACATTGCATTTGCCTTTTTCACTGCTACCTGAACTTGCTCACTCACCTTACCTGTATGCTTTATTGTAACCCCTAGGTTCCTTTCCATTTCTATCTTTCTAATATTGTTCTCGCCCATTCTGTAATTATGTTCCATATTGGATCTACCCATGTGGATGACTGTACATTTATCCACATTAAACTCCATTTACCAGCTCTCAGACCATTCCCGAATTTGATCTAAATCCGACCTCAATATATCCGAATGTCATTAGTCTGGATGTGTCACGTAGCATGTCTTGTAGCCACATATCAAGACCGACTTCACATTCCTTGTTAAACAGACGTTTGTTAACAAGTGTCTCTGTCGCATATTTCATCGTTGATGACAGCAAGAAATGGTAATTACAGATCGGAGAGAAAGAACACGACAGCGATAATTACTGCAGGAAATTCAGAAGATAAAGTAGAGATGGATAGGACACACTCTCTGAAAGCAGCCAAACAGCATAACCAGATAATGGCTGGATTGGAACCCACATGGAAAGAGATGCACGGAAAAGCCAAGGAACACCTGATGACGAACGATCGAGGAAGAGGTCAGGTCAATCGGGTCTCGTGGGTGGAGCTCAAGAGGACGGCACATACTAGGAGCAGGTTGACATCATCTGTTGTGGCCCTGTGCTCCAATGGGAAACAGAAGGATACATAATGAATTCTCTTCTTCAATTATTTGTCCATGTTTTTGCGCAATACAGTAAAGACGAGTATACGTATCACTTGATCACTCTCGTTTCTACTTTCTGAGTTACTTGTTTTCAAGTATTCAACCCCTGATAAAAGACTGTTGGTCGATACGTCAGTACACATCTGTTTCTGTTATGTAGCTTCACTGCATTTAGACATTTTCCCGCCTTCAACCACTGGCAACTTTTCTTGGTCGCTTACTTGTTTGCCCTTCCTTCGTACAATAAAAAAACGTAAGACGACCATTGCAACTTGCCCCTCTCAGGAAGCCTGTATCAGAACACATGTTTGCGCTCTCGTAGTTGTAGTTTCTGTTACAATGTTTTCACTTGATGAGGTTACTTATTATTTTGCCTCCCGTTCGTACAATAAAAAACGTAAGACGACAATTGCAACTTGCCTCTCTCAGGAAGCCTGTATCAGAACAGATGTTTGCACTCTCGTAGTTGTAGTTTCTGTTGCAATGTGTTCCCCCGTGATGACGTTGCTAGTCACATGCACAACCTTCTTTAACTTGCTTGCAACTGTCTGCCGACGTCTCCAACATTCCCTCATTCAAGGACCTCATGTCTGATCTGATTCACATTAGTGATATTAACCTTACCCTCGACGTCTCCATGTTTACTTACAGGGTCGTCGGTCTGGCACGTTCGTCCTGCGGCTGCTGCACTCAGACTTAAGCACTCAGACTTTAGCACTCAGACACCCTAGACAGGTTATCCCGCCTTGCGCACGGTTGACTATCGTGTCTCTACGTCGCTTAGAGAGGGGTCCTCTCCTCCTACCAACCGCGTCACCAGGGTGGAGATCGTTGAATGTCCTTCTAATTAAAAGATTAGCTGGGAATATTAAACAAGCTCTCGAGGGTCAAAACACTTACGCTTGCGTTTGGGGCCACGTTGAGGCATACGTCGTCTTCCCCCCTGCAAGGACACAGCTGGAAAATGCTATATTCGTCTCAAAATAACGATTTTAAGAAAGAAAGAAGAAAAAAAACGTAATTTCGTTGACTGATTCATTCCTTAGAGCCGAAATATCGGCTCGCACACTTTCTTACAATGCTGTCGAGCTGATATATCGGCGTGAAGAGTCATACGTATAAGTAAGAGTTTCTCCATACCAAGTATTCCTTTATTTATAAATATGGCTGCACTTCGAAGAGATAGTTTGACATCCCACGTGGCATATCAGTAATATTAGTTGTTATATTCATATTTTCTTACAACCCATACTTGGATGAGCCAACTAAGAAATCTTTCATTGCACTACAGCGAGATGGACCCACATCCAGCTTCCTTCTTTAGCATAAGTAAAACCACTACATGATGTTCATCCATCACATTTGATGAAGACCACTATCTCTTTTTTTTATCTTTGATTAAAGTGAGGAAGAAACTCCGCCATTTGTCAACTTCACTCTCTAGTCCTGAGCTACCTTTGACCCGTGGCAAGACATTATCGAGACGTCTTTATACTGGTTTAGAAGACCCTGCAGAGTCTGCATACAACCAGTTACATTTACATCACCTTGCTCTAAAAGTTATACGCATCCAATTTATTCTTAAATGCATTAACTGCCCCCCCCGCCCCTCCACTACCTCCCACGGCAATGCATTCCAAGCATTCACCACTCTCTGACTAAAAAAATATTTCCCAATATCTAAGCTGGACCTCTCTTTAGTCAGCTTGTAGCTATGCCCTCGTGTTATTGTGGGTGGCTGTGTTTTAAAAAAAACTTGTTATAGTCTAATTTATCCATTCCTCAGATCATCTTATACCTGTATTAAGTCACCACGAATTCTTCTCTCTTCTAGACACTAGGCCGGTTTTTCTGAGTCTTTCCTCATAACTGTAATTCTGGAATCCCACTATCATCTTTGTCGCTCTTTTTTGTATTCTTTCCAGCATGTTTATATCCCCTCTATGATAAGGACTCCACACCTGTACACAGTACTCCAATCTAGGTCTAACTAATGCTTTATACAATTTGATTATCACTTCCTTGCTCCTATGTTTAATATTTCTCTTTATCATATCTAACATTGCATTTGCCTTTTTCACTGCTACCTAAACTTGCTCACTCACCTTTCCTGTATGATCTATTATAACCCATAGGTCCCTTTCCTTATCTATCTTTCTAATATTGTTCTCTCCCGTTCTGTAATTATGTTCCATATTGGATCTACCCATGTGGATGACTGTACATTTATCTACATTAAACTCAATTTGCCAGCTTACAGACCATTCTCGAATTTTATCTAAATCCGACCTCAATATATCCACTTTTGCTTTAGATGAGACCCTACTGCATAGTTTTGTGTCATCAGCAAATTTTGCAATCATGGATCCCATATCAATGTCCAAATCATTTATATATATCAAGAACAAAATTGGCCCCAAAACCGAGCCCTGTGGCACTTCACTTTTTACTTCACACCACTCAGAGTACTCCTTATTTATGCCCGGCCTCTGCTTTCTTCCCGTTAACCAATTTTCAATCAATTTGGCAACTTCCCCACCTATTCCATGTGATTTTAACTTGCGAAACAATCTTTGATGAGATACTCTATCAAAGGCCTTTGCAAAATCTAGATAAATAACATCCACTGGCTCCCGTTTATCTATGATTTTAGTAACCTCCTCCATGAATTGTAGTAGATTTGTTAAGCATGATCTCCCTCTAATAAATTGATGCTGACTATTTCTAATTAGATTAAATGATTAAATTTGTCTAAATGCATTACAATGTTTTCTTTGAATATTAACTCTAACAATTTACAGACTATGCTCGTTAAACTCACTGGTCTATAAATCGCTGGATCTGATTTTGTGCCCTTTTTGAATAAGGGGATCACTCCTGCATCTTTCCAATCCCGTTGAACAACCCCTTTTGCAAGTTATTGAGAGCATAATATAGCCAATGGTTTTGCTAGTTGGTCTCTAATTTCATAAGCAATTTTGGATGAATACCATCTTGACCTGGACATTTATCCACTTTCATCCTCTCCAATTTTTTAAAAACCATTTCCTCTGTAATATAGATTGATCTTAATCCTGCTGTATCCATGTCTCTTTGAAAGATATCTATTGGCTCTGGGATCTTGGAGCAGTCCGCTTTCGTGTAGACTGTGCCAAAGTACTGATTGAGTAGATTAGCTGCCTCTCTATTCTCACTTATTATTTTCCCTGTTCTGTCTATGAAAGGGCCTACTTTGTCTTTCGTTCTTTGTTTATTTCTAACATAAGAGAAGAAGCTTTTACTATCAGTGTTGATCCTCTGAGCAAGTTTTTTTCTTCGAAGTCTATTTTTGCTGTTTTATTCATTTTCTGAGACCTGTAAATATGTATCCCACAAGGCATGCCCGCTATTAAAGAATTGAATAAAACAAGCTTTTTCTTTCGTTCACTTGAAAATATTGTTTATATCTGCAATGTTGTCTCTTGTATACCCTTCACTGTCTTTTGTAGTTCACATACAGGTCTATAAAGTTTATTTTCCAGTGTTGCTAAGATAGGTCAGTGGGATTTTCTCTGTGTATCATATTCGGAGCAGTTCTGTAGTATGTGCTGTGTTGTCTGGTGTGCTTGTCCACATGTACACAACACATGGCTGAGTTTCCACTCTTCAATTTTATGTACATGTGGTTGCAGAGTCGATTGTCTCTTGTTCTAAGGGGCAACACAACAGTTTATTCCTGTTTGTTCATATTATGGCAACCGTCTTGTGTTACTGTTGGTGGCTTTCTGATTGATTTGATTATCTTTATCGTCTGTTGGAGGCTTTCTGATTGATTTGATTATCTTTATCGTCTGTTGGTGGCTTTCTGATTGATTTGATTATCTTTATCGTCTGTTGGTGGCTTTCTGATTGATTTGATTATCTTTATCGTCTGTTGGTGGCTTTATGATTGATTTGATTATCTTTATCGTCTGTTGGTGGCTTTATGATTGATTTGATTATCCTTATCGTATGTTGGTGGCTTTCTGATTGATTTGATTATCTTTATTGTCTGTTGGTGGCTTTCTGATTGGTTTGATTATCTTTATCTCCTGTTGGTATGTAACTGGTTGTTACTGGTTTTATATGGTTGTTCGTCTGCAGCACCCTCCTTTGCCAGTTGATCTGCTCTCTCGTTTCCTGGTACTCCAGAATTAGAAGGTATCCACAGCATGACAATCTTGTACTGGTTGCTCAGTTCAGACAGTAGAACCTATAGACCTGGCAATTTCCCGGACTTCAGTGCCTGGAGTGCTGATCGTGCATCTGTCAGAAATACAGGCTGTGAACAGACATTGGTGTTCAACAGTTTCTCAGTTGCCACCGAAATTGCCTTAATTTTTGCATCAAATGAATGACATAATTTCCAGGTTGGTGCTCTCACTGTATCCTTAATGTTGTTTGGGTATTCTATGTACACTCCCAATCCCCCATTATTTACTGCACTCAAACAAACAAACGAACAAACAAATAAACAGACAGACAAGCACGAATTTATAGTCTGTTACGATTCCGCGGAGGAGTTAGATCCCAAAATGTCCGTTCCCAAAAAAGCAAAAACTTAGATTTGCGCACCTCCATGGGACGTCTCACACTATCCCAAGGGGAGGTTATCGGCATTAAGAGTGCAGGGCCGAATAACACAAATTCAGTGAGACAAGCTAACAGGTAAACTGTGTTATGTGCTGTTTGTTTTAAGACCAAAAGAAAAAAAGATTCTTGGAAATCTGGTGCCAACAAGAGCAGAGTTTGTGATTTTAAGAACAGCCAGCGGGTAAGGTAATTGTGACAACTTGGGATATCGTTTGTGTGGACGTGTGTGTGGATGTGTGTGTGGACGTGTGTGTGTGGACGTGTGTGTGGGCGTGTGTGTGTGTATATATATATATATATATATATATATATATATATGTATGTATGTATGTGTGTGTGTGTGTGTGTGTGTGTCGTTGCAGGTAGCTCTTAAAATGACTCAGGTGTAGAATGTTCTGGAAGGAAATAATCGAATTTCTTAAAATGCAGGTAAGGGGTTTTGGTTGCAGGGTTAGTTTGGTGATGAGCTGTGCTGGACTAAGACCCGACATCCGGTGTTAAGTCCATGCTTAAATATTGTATGTATACTTTAATGGTTTGAAATAACTAATATTGCAAAGGTTTGAACTCATTCACTCCAGAACACGTTGGATCTTCGAAGACATTTTTTTCCTGTAATGTAAAATTGCCACCATGAAGTACAGACATAGTTATAAATCTAGGAATATTTGGTTTAGTTAAACTTTTATGTATAAGTATAACAACTGTTCAATCTGATATATCAGATCTATGGTATTTGAAAGACAGTTTGGGAGCCGTTGTACCAGCTCTTCGACATTGTAGGAAGGTTTGGAAGACGATATATCAGCTCTACAGTAGTTTAATGAAAGTTTGGAAAACGATATATCAGCTCTACAGTAGTTTAATGAAAGTTTGGAAAACGATATATTAGCTCTACAGTAGTTTAATGAAAGTTTGGAAGACGATATATCAGCTCTACAGTAGTTTAATGAAAGTTTGGAAAACGATATATTAGCTCTACAGTAGTTTAATGAAAGTTTGGAAAACGATATATCAGCTCTACAGTAGTTTAATGAAAGTTTGGAAGACGATATATCAGCTCTACAGTAGTTTAATGAAAGTTTGGAAAACGATATATCAGCTCTACAGTAGTTTAATGAAAGTTTGGAAAACGATATATCAGCTCCACGGAGGGAATCAGAAAGCTGTCATTATTATTGACCCATTATGTTTCACCTGACCCTGACTAACATAGTATGATCAGTATGTTTCACCTGACCCTGACTAACATAGTCTGATCAGTATGTTTCACCTGACCCTGACTAACATAGTCTGATCAGTATGTTTCACCTGACCCTGACTAACATAGTCTGATCAGTATGTTTCATCTGACCCTGACTAACATAGTCTGATCAGTATGTTTCACCTGACCATGACTAACATAGTATGATCAGTATGTTTCATCTGACCTTGACTAACATAGTCTGATCAGTATATTTCACCTGACCCCGACTAACATACTTTAATCAGTATGTTTCACCTGACCAGACGTTTGTCTCCTCTTTTATGAGTTAACATATTCCCTTCTTAGACGCCTGACCTTCGCTAACATTTCAAGGTGACAAGACCTTAGTGTGTCGAGAACGGGTACGAAACCCGCACCCATCAAAACTGCTCTAACCAATTTGCCACTGAGACACACGAAATAGAAAACGCACTTGTAGGACATTTCCACCAACCAGGGCAGGTAAGGAAGATGGTCCCAGGTAAGCGTTGAGTATGAGGAGGAATTGGTGTACTTTCCGCTACCTGAACATAAGCGAGAGAGAGAGAGAGAGAGAGAGAGAGAGTGAGAGAGAGATAGATAGAGAGTGAGGGAGGGGGAGGGGGAGATAGGGAGTTCTGCGTCTGTTCATTTATTTCCGTCCAACCTTGCTTCTGTTGCCCTGTGTACTCGGTGTATGTGAAGGAGGAATGGACAAAGAGAGAAATGTGAGTGGGGCAGGACAGCAAGATATAGAGGTGATTGTTCTGGCTTTGACACCTCATCAAAAACTCATCATTGCTTTAAGTTCTCTTTATTTCTCTGTTGATATCACTCATGTTGTCTCTGTTGATATCACCCTTGTTTTCTCTGTTGATATCACTCATGTTTTCTCTGTTGATATCACCCATGTTTTCTCTGTTGATATCACCCATGTTTTCTCTGTTGTAATCACCCTTGTTTTCTCTGTTGATATCACCAATGTTTTCTCTGTTGATATCTCCCTTGTTTTCTCTGTTGATATCTCCGTTGTTTTCTCTGTTGATATCTCCCTTGTTTTCTCTGTTGATATCTCCCTTGTTTTCTCTGTTGATATCTCCCTTGTTTTCTCTGTTGATATCTCCCTTATTTTCTCTGTTGATATCTACCTTGTTTTCTCTGTTGATAACACTCATATTTTCTCTGTTGATATCTCTCTTGTTTTCTCTGTTGATATCACTCATGTTTTCTCTGTTGATATCTCCCTTGTTTTCTCTGTTGATATCTCCCTTGTTTTCTCTGTTGATATCTCTCTTGTTTTCTCTGTTGATATCTCCCTTGTTTTCTCTGTTGATATCTCTCTTGTTTTCTCTGTTGATATCACTCATGTTTTCTCTGTTGATATCACTCATATTTTCTCTGTTGATATCACCCATGTTTTCTCTGTTGATATCTCCCTTGTTTTCTCTGTTGATATCACTCTTGTTTTCTCTGTTGATACCTCCCTTGTTTTCTCTGTTGATATCTCCCTTGTTTTCTCTGTTGATATCTCCCTTGTTTTCTCTGTTGATATCACTCATATTTTCTCTGTTGATATCTCCCTTTTTTTCTCTGTTGATATCTCCCTTGTTTTCTCTGTTGATATCTCCCTTGTTTTCTCTGTTGATATCTCCCTTGTTTTCTCTGTTGATATCACTCTTGTTGTCTCTGTTGATATCTCCCTTGTTTTCTCGTTCTCGTCTTCCAATTGCTTCTTCTTCCTCTTCCCCTTCTTTTTTCTTTTCTTTTTCTTTTTTCTTCTTCTTCTTCTTCATCAAATCCTTCTTCTTCATCCTCGCCATTATAATCATCTCCCTCATCATTCCTATCATCACCATCATCATCATCATCATCTTCTTCTTGTCCTTCTCATTCGCCACGTTTTATTATTACATCTACAAGTGAAGACTAGTTCTGTGGATAAAGACTGCTGCAGTAGACAGTTCTTCAGGGCTTCCAAACAGTTTTGTGTAGAGGCTCGTTTCCGTGGGCCAGTGCTCAGCACGCAATTGGCTAAGCATGTTATATTGTTGTAGGACAAGTTCAGATGTCTGTGCTGCCTGTCCGCCTCTACACATGAGTGATGGAGCCAGTTTGAGCCTGTGTAAGTGGCCCATTCAATCTGTTACGCTATATTCTCATGTCGAAGAGGATCACACTTGCTGCGTTCGATCAAGGCAGTGATAGTTGTCTCTCGGTTGGTATCGGCGTCATCATCTAGGTATTCTTATCTTCTATTTCTTTGTCTCATTCTTCTTTTTCTAATGATCTTCTTCTTCACCATCTTATCCCTTGTCTTGTTCTTCTGTATCTTCTTCTTATTGGTGTGTACATGGAGCTAGCAACATCATCATGTAAAATCATTGATGTTGAAGCGCCGCCATTGCAATTGATGGATACAGACTTCCTGTAAAGGACAAAAAAACTGCCGTTGTGACTTATCCTTCATTTGGAGCAAAAAGTTAAATTAATTCTATATTCACAATTACCAAAATATGAGCTTCTAAAATATGATAGTCTTACCGTATCTAAATTTGTCCTTGAGCGAGGTCTGAACAGGCTGACAAGTCTGTGGATGTCAGCTATTCATCTATTGTAATATGCGCCTAATACTTGTCGTTTGTTATAAACTAATCCCATGGATTTCCCTTATAAACTCGGCTGTCCATCATAGGCCTGTCTTGTCGTTTGAAAGAAAATAATCCCATCTATTTCTCTGATAAGCTGGGCAGTCCATCACATCTTCGCTCATTTGTTTTAACAATAAGTGCGTCTAGTTCTCTGATAAATCCCGAGTGGTTTGCCGGGGTCTTTGTGTACGACACAGACATGAATAGCACCACTACCCCACATAGATAATGTTGTCAGAGGCGACTAACTGTGTGACATGGCATAACACCGACCATGGTTAGGTGGTTTGTTTAAGAGCAACATAGATAGCACCTAACAGGCTGCGGGTCTACTTTGCTCTAGTGTTTGAGTCTATTAAGATGGACTCGCATATCTGTTAAACAACCCTCCAGGAAACTGGTTGTATACAGGCTCTGCAGAGTCTTCTAAACCAGTATAAAGACGTTAAGTTAAGTTAAACATGGCGGTACACCAAAGGCTTCTCGCGTCGTCTGGAATCAAATACTTACAACTGTTGTCCAGATAAACTCTGTTATTCGCCCAAGACTTTTCTCGTCGCGATACAGTCGTTTTCTTTGGCTTTGAGTTTATGAGTGGCATGTTGTCACTGAAGATGTTGAGCAGCGCATGAGCTGCAGTGGTCAGCGATCCATAGCTGACTGCTAGCGTCAGGGCCAGCGAACCAGAGATGCCAAGACCCTTTTACGCCTCCACGAGGTGATCCTGGATAACAATCTGCAGCAGGGCAGACTGGCTAAGGAGAAGGGATCGAAAAGGGAATTCTAACCCGGTACTCAAAAAATTCTTGCTGAAGTCGGATCTGTTAGACCGAAAGGTGCAAATATCGTAGTCAAGCTGTAAACTACGACACAACGCATTCCGTTCTCTGGACTACATTCTGCTACTTAAGCCCTTTCAGGGTTTGGTAGCGGGAGATTGAGAACGAACGAAGCCAAGCCAAGCTAATCTCATGTTGTCACTATATTCCTTTCGGGGAACCGTTAGAACGGGAGAACATGTTCTACTTTGTGTTTGTTCTCTCCATGTTCCCAATTTTTAATTTTCTGAACAGATGATTTTTCCGTTTGCAGTGGCATGTACGCAGTCTGAATATTGTCACTTGGTCTGTTCTTGGATGGAGTAGTATATAAAATATCTTCTTCTTTTTCTTCTTCATTGATCAACTGATGCTGTGCTTCTAGTCCAGTGAGGTTCACGATCAACTGATGCTATGCTTCTAGTCTGGTGAGGTTCACGATCAACTGATGCTATGCTTCTAGTCCAGTGAGGTTCACGATCAACTGATGCTATGCTTCTAGTCTGGTAAGGTTCACGATCAACTGATGCTATGCTTCTAGTCCAGTGAGGTTCACGATCAACTGATGCTATGCTTCTAGTCTGGTGAGGTTCACGATCAACTGATGCTATGCTTCTAGTCTGGTGAGGTTCACGATCAACTGATGCTATGCTTCTAGTCCGGTGAGGTTCACGACCAACTGATGCTATGCTTCTAGTCTGGTGAGGTTCACGATCAACTGATGCTATGCTTCTAGTCCAGTGAGGTTCACGATCAACTGATGCTAGGCTTCAAGTCCGGTGAGGCTCACGACAGAGACTGTGCGTGTCAGGTCTTCGCTGGTCAACCACAGCTTTTCGAGCATTGGTCGCTTCCCCAGGCCAGACTGCCTCTCTTTGGACTGCATAGGTAGGGCATTCTGGCAGAGTATGTTCTGATGTTTGCTTGGGTGCTGCACAATCGCACGTGGCGGTGTCTCTGAGAACCATTCTGTGGAGTTTGGCCTTGAGTCTACAATGTCCCTTTCTGAGTCTGAAGATCTTTGTCTGCCCCATCTCTGCCAAGTTTGTCTATGATATAATTTTATGGCTTGTATTCTTTGTGCTGTTCTCTCTGCAATATCATATCCTGGCTGTAGCTCTGTGCCATTTGGCTGTGCAGATAATTGGTATCATTGTTTTTATTTCCTTATATGCAGCTCTATATTTAATTTGGGTTTTATTTTTGCCTTTTTTGTGTAATCTACTTGGCTCATCATTTCCTTGTTTCTTATTGTGTGATAGAATCCATGGAATTTTCACTCGATCGGAAATGTAGCTGATATTCAGGAATGTTTCGGACAGACTGTCCAATGTATTATTTTATGGTTTCCGGGGGTCGTTGTGACTGATAGTAACTATGATTGTCTTGTAACCAATATCATCACGTTACAGAGAAGAGCCTAGGCACCCAAGGACATGGCGCCAGCGAAAGGCTTCAAGTTGCCAGGAGGTAAAATAAAACTTAAACTGCAATAGCTGGAAGCTGAGCATTAACTTGTGCACTCTGGCAAGTGGGAACGTTGGTAAAGTAGAAAGGTGTGCACAGGTATGCATTCCCTCAGTGGATCTAAACCTGACATCTGCAGGCTCCTCGGGGGTCCACGGAGAATCTAGTGGGGATGTCCGCTAAGAAACATATGGGAGGACCGCTAAGAAACACATGGGAGGGCCGCTAAGAAACATATGAGAGGACCGCTAAGAAACATATGGGAGGACCGCTAAGAAACATATGGGAGGACCGCTAAGAAACATATGGGAGGACCGCTAAGAAACATATGGGGTGTCCGCTAAGAAACATATGGGAGGACCGCTAAGAAACATATGGGGTGTCCGCTAAGAAACATATGGGTTGTCCGCTAAGAAACATATGGGAGGACCGCTAAGAAACATATGGGAGGACCGCTAAGAAACATATGGGGTGTCCGCTAAGAAACATATGGGAGGACCGCTAGGAAACATATCGGGTGTCCGCTAAGAAGCATATGGGAGGACCGCTAAGAAACATATGGGAGGGCCGCTAAGAAACATATGGGAGGACCTCTAAGAAACATATGGGAGGACCGCTAAGAAACATATGGGATGTCCGCTAAGAAACATGTGGGAGGACCGCTAAGAAACATATGGGGTGTCCGCTAAGAAACATATGGGAGGACCGCTAGGAAACATATCGGGTGTCCGCTAAGAAGCATATGGGAGGACCGCTAAGAAACATATGGGAGGGCCGCTAAGAAACATATGGGAGGACCTCTAAGAAACATATGGGAGGACCGCTAAGAAACATATGGGATGTCCGCTAAGAAACATATGGGAGGACCGCTAAGAAACATATGGGATGGCCGCTAAGAAACATATGGGAGGACCGCTAAGAAACATATGGGAGGACCGCTAAGAAACATATGGGGTGTCTGCTAAGAAACATATGGGAGGACCGTTAAGAAACATGGGAGGACCGCTAAGAAACATATGGGGTGTCCGCTAAGAAACATATGGGAGGACTGCTAAGAAACATATGGGGTGTCCGCTAAGAAACATATGGGAGGACCGCTAAGAAACATATGGGAGAACCGTGGACTAAATCTAGAATGATGAATTTGACTTTCGGATTTTCTGCTTGGGTCGTAAATTTCAACTCGACTTTCAATTTCGACTCCCCATATCAGCACACAGTAGCCGATCCAGCCGTAAATTGGTACCTTACTGTGAGGGAAGGAGAGACATTGAGGAAGAAAACTGGTCACACCGCCTTATAAACAAGACGTGGTCTCGTAAATGGTATCCAACACTTCATCCCTGACAGAAGTGTCCGCTATAGACGACCTTGACCTTTCACGATACTTTGATTTTGTTATAAATTCAGCAGAACTCGGGCTCTCGACCTTTGGCCGAATGACATGTAATAGTACCTGCATATGTTGGTTAATTGTTATTTAGTTCCCAGCCATCTGACGTCATTTTCCTAACATCGCTGAGCGACGGGGCCTTACAGAGATGATGTTCAAGGGCATTTAGGAGTGTGTTATAGTTAGATTCTGTTCAGTTGATTATCAAACTCTGGTGTGTTTATGGTTGAACTCGAATCTGGCTGATTGTTAAGTGGGACACGTTGGTTTCGTTGCCTGAAGATGGTGCTGTGATACCTCCTTAAGAGTAGATTTATCCTGCTACTATCATTAGGGCTTGCTATGTGCACGTATACTTTATTGACCTCAGGAGTTCGCTATCTGGAACATGTTGGGGACCACTGCATTATCTGAAAGCCTTACCAGGTGCCGCTACGTCGGTCCTCTCTTCCCTTAACTTTTCCTTCACTCACTCTCAAAATAAACGCGCCATTTCCTTGAAGCCCATCCTAACCGGCCGGAAATTCTTTGAGGGTTTATTTCAACATCAGCACCGCTGCAGAAGTGCAACTTAAAACTAAATATGCACTTTCCTCAAGTTTTTGGTGGCACAAGTTAAGCAGCCTTCTACCTTTACAGTAAAGGTAGCCACATAGCAGACACTGCAGTCAGGGATAAAATGTTAGAGACTACCTTGTACTCGTTCTCAGCTTTTTATAAGATGTGGATGTCAGTTCTCACCTAGTTGTCAGTGTCTTTCCCTACCAGTAAGCTAGGTACAGATTTGCAGCCGAGTCTGCTGGAGCGTGCGGATAGTTAGGATCAAATCCGGTAGATTTGTAGCAAGAAACGAGGGCTCTACCACCAATGCTTCTCTGTCGATCTCTACAGAAACTTAAATATACATTTAGGATTCAGATGGTTAGAAGGGCATGAGCTGCAGCGGTCAGCGACCCATAGCTGTCTGGTAGTGACAGGGCCGGTGACCCATAACTGTCTGGTAGCGGCAGGGCCGGCGACCCATAACTGTCTGGTAGCGGCAGGGCCGGCGACCCATATCTGTCTGGTAGCGGCAGGGCCGGTGTAACAGTTCTCGCCGGAGCAGACAGTTTAGGACCGGGGTAATGTGGTTGCTGATAACAAAGGTACCTGAATGCGTTGTAAAGGTCACTCACCGTCTCAACAAAGGAGAACAGAGTTGGGGCAAAGAATGTGGACATGTAGGAGCTGACCACTGGCCTTCCGATTTGGGTAGGGGGAGAATGAGTGACAGACAGATTGGCAACGGAGCTTGCTGCGATAGATGAGGGACAGGTGTGCAAAGTATTTCGTTCCAATAAGACTGAATAGAGCCATCCCCTGAGATCCATTGGTCAAGCTCTGACTTTGCTTGAGTGTATATAACTCGAGACAAAGTTTAGCTCAGGAGGCTGGATGGAGAGGAGAGGAGAGAGAGAGAGAGAGTGAATGTAGATAGGAGTCTGGTTTAGCTCACCGACTTAGATAGAGGAGCGATTGATAGACTGTTGTACGAATGTTAGTGATACAACAGGATCGATCAAATAGGTGTGTGAGTTTTGTATTAATAGATAATCTGAACGTGTGTTGTAAGGAGGTGACATTGTGAACGAGGTATGTCCAGATCGCCCGCCTGAGGGGATTTGAGTGAGGAAATGTTAAGCATTAGCTCTTGATGGAATTCCCAACTATCTAAAACCCAGTTCTATTGCCTTACTCACATCACACACACACACATCTCTTTAACTGAATCCTCAACACAACTTATCAAAAACTTCCTCACTCGAATCCCCTCAGGTGGGCGATCTGGACATACCTCGTTCACAATGTCACCTCCTTACAACAGACGTTCAGATTATCTATAAATACAAAACTCACACACCTATTTGATCGATCCTGTTGTATCACTAACATTCGTACAACAGTCTATCAATCGCTCCTCTATCTAAGTCGGTGAGCTAAACCAGACTCCTATCTACATTCTCTCTCTCTCTGTCTCTCTCTCTCTCTCTCTCTCTCTCTCTCTCTCTCCTCTCCTCTCCATCCAGCCTGCTGAGCTAAACTTTGTCTCGAGTTATATACACTCAAGCAAAGTCAGAGCTTGACTAAGGGATCTTAGTGGATGGCTCTATTCAGTCTTATTGGAACGAAATACTTTGCACACCTGTCACTCATCTATCGCAGCAAGCTCCGTTACCAATTCGTCTGTCACTCATTCTCCCCCTACCCAAATCGGAAGGCCATTGGTCAGCTC